>JAVTVY010042424.1:0-18522 GCA_036873755.1 Hanleya hanleyi
AACAATGAGAAGATATATGCTATCTGTTTCTTATGCAAATTCGTAGATTTCTCTTGTAGATTACAATAATAATCTGTATTAAAAGTCAAACCTTGTACGTCTCCAGAAGCTGTAGAAAGTTCTGGTCAAATCTAGGCACGATGGTCAGCCTAAGTCCGTTCATGAAGGAATACAGCAGTTTGATGACCAGTCCATATATGTGGAAGAATGGGAGATAACCGAGTATTCGATCTTCCGTTGTCTTTGGTGGGCATTGGTGTCTGCAAAACATAAGACCATAGAAATCATAACATGGCATTCGGTGGCTAGCCATGCTTCTTGTGCAATAGTGGGTGATATCGAGTAAACTCACGGTGTTCAACAGAATCTATGAGTCTGACTTATACACTAGTCCTTTCAAAAAATTATAGGTACCATCTAAAAAGGATTATGCGTCATAGACGTTACGAAGTTCTATCCATTATGTAGTGGAGTAGATTCTTGAAAAAGAACCGACGAGGCGCTAGTCGATTGTTTTTCAGGAATCTACAGAGCAGATGTATTTACATAAATAAAAATCCACACAACATTTTTTTTCTTAGAACTCACACCAGAAGTACATAAATATTAAACATACACTTAGCTAATTTGCCAGTTTTTATTAACAATCTGTCTATATTTTAATGTATAAATTCAAGTCACTTTTCTTAACCCTATCTGGCCTGGGCGATTTGGGGTGTACTGCAGCCTGGGGGGGGGGGCGGAAAGTGCCCCCCCTATATATTTTCGCTATCGCTAAGGCTAGAGGGCTGAAACTTACCACACTATATCTTTGGGTCAAGCTCTACCAGAAAATGTAAAAAAAAACAAGATGGCCGCCATGATGACGTCACTGTGACGCCATTTTCAAAAAGAGCATTTTTAGTAAATAATAATCTGATATGAAATAAAATAAGTTTTATCCACTTTTCCGTAGAGAAAAGCACAATTTTTGAAGAAATATGACGAAAGCATAACTTTTTCTGGTACCCCATATGGCCGTCATTTTGAATTTACCTATGATCCTCTGCTCGTGGGGTTATGCAAATAGGCTCAAAATGACCCCAATACGATACCCTATAACGTCAAGAATGTTTCAGCTCTCCATTTTTGGCGTTTCGGAGATATCGCAGAAAGTTTGGCAGGAGGGCATTTTTGTCCCCCCCTCCCCCAGGCCTGGTAGGGTTAATGGGGGAAGGGAGGGACGGGGAACAAATCAATGGGGTTTTTTTGTGATGCTAAGACATATGTTTCAGAAAAATGCATAGAATCGCGTTGAATCAACATGCTGAATTTTTGCGTAATTTTTGAAGAAATATGGCGAAAACATCACTTTTCTGGTACCCCCACATGGCTGCCATTTTGAATTTACCCATGATCCTTTGCTCGGGGGGTCATGCGAATAGGCTAAAAACGACCCCAATATGATAATCGAAAAAGTCACGGAGTTTCAGCTCTCGATTTTTTGTCGTTCCGGAGATACAAGCGAAAAACCAACAGGGGGGGGGGGCGGAAAGTGCCCCCCAGGCCAGGTAGGGTTAAGAAGTGTACCGAGCAGGATAAACCTAGAGTCAATAGGCTTTCATATATGTCTATATGTCCATGTCTACGCAAGCATACTGTGATATCGTTGTAACTATAAGTCATGACTGTGTTCTGAACTCCACCATGGTCGGGTTTGGATAAAATCTGTGTAACTATTTTCACTTATTTCTCACTACGTGTAAGTAGACTGCAAGTACGGTAAATTAAACAATTCACAGAAGTCAGATGACTGACTGGCCATGCTGCCGTTAGGAAGAGGCATAACAAAATACATAACAAAATAAGTAATAAAAGGGTCTTCTAAAAGAGGGTAATGATAACACAACCGACATAGTTCGGAATGATTTTGAATGTCTTTTATCAACATTCGTACTGCATAAAGGAAACCTAGATAACTTGTCATAATTTGTTTCTTTCGACACATTCAAAATTTCCCAAAAACAAGTAACAACATCACATACTTCAATGAAATACAGAGAATTTGCCTCCATAATGCAAAGACCTAATTCATTTAACAGAATTAGCACCAAATTCAAAGAATAACAATTATAGTATACATAAACATAGGCTAGTTTCCTGCACGGGAGAATCGGTCAACAGTTTTCAATGATGCCGGCAAGACCTCCATGATATCTAAAGAAAATATCAAATCCGTATCGATGAACAGTATTCTTAATCCATATTATTGCTAAGTCCTAATTTAGAAATTGATCTATCTGTCACGCTTTGACTGTCCATATGAACACCATGAAGATCTTGGAATACAAGAGTTCAATTGGCCCTTAGCCCCTGGTTAAACGGAATTTGACAAGTTATGCTACGTTCGTATTTTGCTTTCAGCATGCGATATGTATCGCCAAATTTGAGAAACTTGGTGGAGCCCTTTTTTATGAATTTCGGCATTATTTTGTGACGTTGATTAAAATCGTCACATTTTACACAGGATCTAGCAAATGCTACTAGGCGAGATATTTATACGCCATATGCTTGTCCCATTGACACATTACTCTCCAGAAACGGCTATTGTCGAAAATGTAATTGTTTTTCTTCTCGTAAAGTGGACAGTGGCTTGTAAGTACAGGCCAAAAAATTATTATCGCCTATGATTCTTGAAACAAACTGACGATTGAAGTTTTCCATTGGACGAAAATTTAAAACGACGCCTTGAGAGAACAGTTATCGTACACTTGCCCCTTCCTTAATCAAACATATTGGAAGGAAGGATCGATAGCCAGTCTAAATACTCGTGTAAATCAAATCATGCACCTTAAATTGGAGGGAACAGGGGCCATGGAGGGTCAATTGTTGAAAATATCCCCTTATTATCTACGGTCAACAATTACCAAATTTCTCTCGACACTAAAACGCTGACTTGAGATTATATGCCAGAAAATTTATGTCAACATAACATTGACATTAGAACCTTGATTTTTGGCATGAACGTGCATTAGGGCATTGTTACGAGCAAGTTCTGAGTTGACCGAATTCTGATGAAAATTTGATTTATAATTATTTTTTTATATTATTTATTGATAGCTCAGCGAGTACACTGTCATGCCCATCGGGAAGCCTTGGCTGTATGTTTCACTGTATATATAACACAGTACAAAACGTGATGGGATAATGAAATAGGAAATGCTAATTTTCCATCATTTGTTAGTGCATTTATCTACACTGCTATTACCAGGCAACTTGCCATTCTTAATACACACAATTCAGTATATTGTTATAGATATATGTAAACTGTGGCCTTTAACGTGTATCCTATTTCACATCCAAACATTTCATCACAGACCAAATCATGCAGGCTTCAAATTTAGGTCAAATTGCCACTGATGATGAAATATCCTACATCAACCAATTAAGTCAGCCTGAAGCAATAACCCAGCAGAACATAGAAAGATCTGGTATCATCCTTCAGATTAGCCTGTGAGCAACAATGATAAAATTTACTGAGGGTGAAACAAAGCTGTCCTGCAAGCCACCCAAGGAATTTATCAGCTTGTGTTGGGACATTTTGTTGGTATCATGTAAGTTGTTTAGTAGTTTACTCATTCAAATCTCCATACCATATTTTCTGTTATTCAACAGACAAATTTCTTTACTGGTTTTAATTGTTTAAGTTTTACTGGGTTTCAACTGCTACAGATAGTAACATAGTACTGATACTGTAGAAATGGGTAGTGTGAATTTAATTATTCCATGTTTAGTACAATTTGTTCACATGAATGGTGGAATGTCTGGACTCTCAAATGAAAGTATGTTATACATGTATAGCTCAAGTATGTTAGGTTTGAGGAACAAACATAGTTGCAATTAAGATATAACCAAAGAAATTTCATGACAATTATTGAATCTAAGTAGGCCCCTACCTAACAAAATTAGCTTAATAAAAAAGGCCTTCCTGACGTAAATTGTTTTCTTTTGAGAGAGAATGGTATTTTCTGGGTTAAGAATTTCCTGTATAAAGATAGGTTGTTCAAGGAGGCTTTGTTTGCCGCTGTTGTGTGCATTAAGGGTATGGAAACATGATATATGCACCCAGAGCCTATGGTTGGCCATCCCTGCCAGAATTCGTCATTTAGAGGCTGCCTCTAAATAATATATACCATGGTATAAAATGCCAAGCCTGCCATAATTCGTATTTAGAGGCTGCCTCTAATTATTTTGTACCATGGTATAAAATGCCGAGCCTGCCATAATCCCTATTTAGAGGGTGCCTGTAAATCGCCAAGCCTGCCACAATTCGTATTTAGAGGCTGCCTCTAATTATTTTGTACCATGGTATAAAATGCCGAGCCTGCCATAATTCCTATTTAGAGGATGCCTCTAAATCGCCAAGCCTGCGACAATTCGTATTTAGAGGCTGCCTGTAAATAATATATACCATGGTATAAAATGCCGAGCCTGCCATAATTCGTATTTAGAGGCTGCCTCTAATTATTTTGTACCATGGTATAAAATCGCCAAGCCTGCCATAATTCCTATTTAGAGGATGCCTCTAATTCATTTTAGCCTTAAGTCATAAGCAACTCGATGTCATATCAAGAATATTAAATTTGACCAATGAGTAAACTTGTGACAAGCGTAGAGATATGGCACCAAATTTGTGAAAGCGCATATCATTGGTGGAAGTAACAAGAAGGCGAAAATTTACGACTTACGGCTAAAATGAATTAGAGGCATCCTCTAAATAGGAATTATGGCAGGCTTGGCGATTTTATACCATGGTACAAAATAATTAGAGGCAGCCTCTAAATACGAATTGTGACAGGCTTGGCGATTTACAGGCATCCTCTAAATAGGGATTATGGCAGGTTCGGCATTTTATACCATGGTACAAAATAATTAGAGGCAGCCTCTAAATACGAATTGTGGCCGGCTTGGCGATTTACAGGCATCCTCTAAATAGGGATTATGGCAGGCTCGGCATTTTATACCATGGTACAAAATAATTAGAGGCAGCCTCTAAATACGAATTATGGCAGGCTTGGCATTTTATACCATGGTATATATTATTTAGAGGCAGCCTCTAAATGACGAATTCTGGCAGGGATGGCCAACCATAAGAGCCCTGATCTACATCTGTATAAAACTCAACATCTGGCATTGACGGCATGTTTAAAGGGTCTTACCAAGAGCTCAGTGCCTGTCCTAATGCCTACCTTACTTCGTAGGTCCTGTGACGCATAGTCACACTGCCATGTGTTGTACACTGGACGCCTATTCTTCTCCCAACATATCGGAAGAAAGTGGCAGTAGCCAGACTAAACATAAAAGCGTTGCAAATCATGAACCTAAAAATGTTTGGGAACAGGGGACATGAAGGGTCTACCAAATATCTTCTGCGAAACATTTCCAATGACACTTTAGTGGTGGAATAAATGGATGTCTTTACCTAACTAGATCCATTATACAAAGGGACAGGGTGACCTAAATACATGTAATGCTGAACCTTAATCTTAACTTTTCAACTGGGTCATCTGATAAAAACAGTGGACTGACCTATTCACCCTAGATCAACAGGCCTGTGCTGTGGATGACCGGATTATGGGACTCCGTTAATATGAGTATCTCAAGGAGGGCTAACCCCCAATGGCCACAAATACAAGCGTTTAGTCCGTCATTCAATATTCAGTCGTCGTCGACGAAAAGAATTTCCACTACCATAATCCAAAGACCTAATGTATATTCCTACGAAGTAGGCTACCATTTGCAAATTGTCCGGTAATGAGTGAGTCAGTCAGTCAGTCCATCCGAATCCTTTCGTCGGCAAAATAAGGAGAACCGTTGACATTAGAATCTTGATTTTTGGCATGAACGTGCATTAGTGCATTGTTACCAGCAAGTTCTGAGCTGACCTAATTCTGATATAATTTTTTTATATTATTATTTTGATGGCTCAGCGAGTGCACTGTCATGCCCATCGGGAACCCTTGGCTGTATGTTTCACTGTGAGTTTTGAAGGTTCCCTGATACGGCATATCATGTTGGAGACACCGGTTCTCGTAAAATCAGCGAAGTTAAGCGACTTTGAGCCCGGTCAAGACTTGGATGGGTCAACAGTTTTTAATGATGCCGGCAAGACATCACGATGTTCCAAAAATATCAAATCTGTAGCGCTGATCAGCAGTCTTTTTTTTTTTTTTATAATTGACATTTTTTTATTCATTTTTCTTTTTTCTAATCCACACATCATTCAAAGGCATAAAAAACAGTTATATGTGCATCACGTACTACATATACATGTACAAATACAGCATCTCTCAACATTTTCCAGTTTTTTATGTATATATATATATATATATAGTTTCAAACATGGTGTATTGTCGGGTCATACGTGATTCTTAAACCTACATTGTCGGGTCGTAAGTGTATTGTCGGGTCTTTTTGTCATTGTCGGGTCGTTATGAATTTCACACATACGTTGTCGGGTCTTTTCATATATACTTTATCGGGTCGAATTTGACCACTGATCGATTTTGTTAAAAGTGGTCAAAACCATTTTGGAAGTATGAAAGTTTTTATTTGATGTTCCATCATTGAAGGGAGACAAAATCTGATGTGGCTTCTCCTTGATGAGCGAAGAGAAATCCTGCGCATTTAAAGTATTGTTTTATGGTTGTTTTCGAAAGATGACGTGGTTATAATTGATGCTGGATTTAGATAAGACATTCAGTAGCCAGTAAAAGCCCTGATCCCGGGGGTTTGGGGCTGGACAAGCCCAAATTTGCCTTTTCCTATGTTTTGTGTATATAGACGATACAGCGAGAAAAGTCAGCCGAGAACCAGCAGTGTTATAGATTAATGCCTGGGACGTATGTAGAATGCTCAGGATAACCCAGAACATGCGTCACAGCCAACATTCAGTAGATAGCCATCGTCCAAAATTCTGTTTCCCTATGTCATAGGTATATTTATGATAGACCATATAAAGTTACTACAGAATGTACATAATTATAGAGGTTGTATGTACATGTAGAATGATCTCAATAACTTAACATAATCCTCAAATCCGACACTCAGTAGCTAGCCGTCGTTCAAATTGTGTTTCCTATGCCATGAGTATATTTATATATAATCGATCATATGCAGCCATAGGATAATGATAATAATGGAATCAGTTCCAACATTCAGCGGCAGCCATCGTTCGTAAAGTCTTCCTTTGTCTATATGTGAAAATATTATATGGTATAACTGATACTTCACGGTATACACATTGAACAGCGCACCATATAGGCTACATAGAACAAGCTGTTGATTGTTACACGGGCTACGTTAGCAACTCCTGGTGAAGCCCTATCGAGTTTTAACTTTTGAACTATTTAAGGCTCACTAAAGTTAATAACTCGTATATAATCACCGCCATCCCCTAATTTTCTCGCCGTCCCGATTTTTTTTTCATCTTTCTGCAATGTCTAGGACAAGTTATTTCAAGCAATGTGTGCCGAACAGTATGAAATTCCAGTCATAATTCGATTTGCAAGATGATTTGTTGACTATTATCCTCAGCCACCATTCTACTTTTGTTCACGTATCCCGCTTATCTTCATCCGTGGAACAGCATTGATGACTATTCATGCTATATCGTGTTGTTGGTAGCTTTACAACGAGATTCCTGGGCTTTGTGAAGAATGAATAATGCAAATGCAATGCAGGTTAAGGCGGGTGCACACCTTCGCCATTCTGTAAGCGATAAAGATCGGACCATAAGTCTATAAGTGTGCGTCAAACTATTATTCAACGGAGTCGGACGTATCTGTTTCGAGTTTTCGCGACTGAGGTGTGAGCACAGGCCCGCAAAACAAGAGATTGGGGGGGGGGGGGTGGTATTAGGGTGAAGTTCGAAATATGGAGTCTCTATATATAACTCCATGCTTTAGGTGTGAAACGGACTTTGGGTGAATCGAGAAATAAACGGTTTACCGCCAAACAAAATACATCAGCATATTTTACAAGTATCACTTTATATATTCCCGTCGTCAAATTAGTAAATGTGTGCAATTGTTTACCTTTGCCGGGCGATTCAAAATCCAACGTAACTGTCCGTCCATCTAGGAACAGTTAGATTATGGCGGGCTTCGTTCTCAATTCTGATTGGTCAGTCTCGACAGCTGATCAGTGCGTGACCTCTCTTGCCGGAGGCGTGTGGCGACTGACCAATCAGAATTGAGAACGAAGTCTGTCATAATCTAACTGTTCCTAGATGGACGGACAGTTACGTTGGATTTTGAATCGCCCGGCAAAGGTAAAAAATTGCACAAATTTACTAATTTGACGACGGGAATATATAAAGTGAAACTTGTAGAATATACTGATGTATTTTGTTCACCCAAAGTCCGTTTCACACCTTGATGTTTATTTATATAAAGCATGGGGCTATATATAGAGACCCCATATATCGACACTTCACGACACTTCACCCTAATACCACGCCCCCCTCCCCCCACCAAATCTCTTATTTTGCGGGGCTGTGGGTGTGAGCAATCGGATATGATCGCGAAGCTAGGTGTGCAACTCCAGAAGGAATCGCAATCGATATACGGTATTCAAAATAGTTCAGTCATATCGCGAAGAATCAATAAGCCACCACTCAGCTGAGGTGCTTTTGGTTACCGGTACGGTCATTATCGTATGATGTTGAAGTGGTAGCACCAACAAATATTATCATATCAGTTTGATTTCTGAATTATTATGACGACGTCGCGAAGGTGAGCAGCAAACTCTTTCTGCTGACGGCGCCGGTATGCACAGGCCTTTAGTTCTGACAACCATACATAGTTTCTCATGGATAATTTTCTGACTGAAATTCGCTTCTCGGGAATGCAAACACTTTACCGTCCTGATCTGGAAATAGTTTCAAAACCAGTCTAGTGTGTGTTAGATGAAGAGGGGAAAGATTTTGATTGGCGCAGTTAACGCATTAGGGCCCACCTCGACCTTTCAACTGAATCTTTCTTCAGTTTTAATGTTCCTTCAAAGAAAAATGAATGTTGGTTGGAAATGTATACATTAGACATGTGTCACCTGAGTACGTGTTTCAACTCGTCTCCCCAGATTTGACAGTCTGATTGGCTAAAAAGTCGAGTTACTGTACTGATGACGAAATCAATCCAAGTCAGTTTTCCCTTTAATATTTTCCGGAAATTCGCAAACTAAACTTGGATTCAATGAACACACGCGATGGTGTTCCTTTCTACAAAGGATCAGCTATGTCGCATCAACATATACAGTCCAGTATATTTCACTGGAATCCTACTTCCGAGCAATCATTTTACTGAAGTCTCCCCTTGGCAGCAGACCGTAATGTATCTGAATGATAATGGTATGCGGCGAGGTCACATTTTCTGGTAAGGTTCTACAAGCTTAAAAATGAATCAAAGAACACTCATATATTTCTGTATTTTGCCAATTAAATAGGCGATATATAAGTAATACATTGTTTCCAACTAGAAATAGAAATAACAAATAAAAATAATATCACTACACAAAAAGGCGGATTTCACGCACTGGGGAAAAGTATTGCTTATTTTGCACTTCTTTACATAGATGCCCTCTAGTGCGGATGTTTGTATTTCATAGCGTATGACCCGTACATTGCAGCTTGGAGAGGCCAAGATGACAAATACATTTACGGGATATATATTATAGATAAGGCATCCTATATTTCATATACCCAAAATAGTATGGTCACAGGTATGGAATATTTAGTATCAAATTATATTCCATACAGCAGGAAATGTAAAATAATCAATTATGGCAAGACTGCCTTAAATTTAATCAAATAAAACTCTTTGAATACATTCGAGAGGTATGACAAAGTATTTGTATATATGAATATTTATTTAAATTTAACCTATCACTGAAATGCAATGTCGAAGTTCCATCAACCGGCTTCCCCCAAGAGGTACGTCTCATACTTGTTCATTATGCTTTTTAACGTCATAAGAAGGTAATTCTTTTATATGGCAAATATTAAGATTTGACATCATGAAATGGTAATTCTGATACACGGCAAAAATATGAAGATTTCATCTAATTTTATCTAGACTGTAAGAAAACCAAATGAAGCATTATAAGTTATTTCACCGTCTGGTAAATATACGCATATTTCGATGAGAGCAAATATTCAGTTTATCCCTTTCACTGATGGTTATACGAGTATGCCATTCCGTTTTATATGATCAGCAAATATATGGTAGAACAGAACTTTTGCAACCAGTTTGGTAAATACTGCAAATATATGCAAATGTTAAGGAATGACTGCGCTGTAAATATATTGGAAATATTTTCATTTACCAACAGTTTAATATCCTTTAAATGTTGTCAATTGTAATATTTCATTTTGAAAATTAATGCAAATATGAAAATGTGATATGGTTTCATTGTGTGTAGGGTATATAATTTTTATTTTGATCATTCAACACGCTCTCGTGGATAATATGAGTGTGTAATACGTGGCGTAACACGACAAGTGCAAGGGAACATGTGGGGTTTCTTTGCTTATTTCATACAGTGCCAACTACAATGGATTGGTTAAAAAGCTCTACTTCTTGGCGATTTCCACTTCGTCGTTTCAGGAATCAGGAGTCACCCTGTAGCATAAGATGGAAACGAGGAATACATGTAATATAGAGGACATCGTAACTCTTCCCAATACAACGTATAAAATAAGCTACGTGATTCACCGGTAATACACGTAGAAATATTACACAATTCAATGTAATATAATTTACAGAAAAATGAAACAGAAGTAAAACTTCATACTGTCCTGTCTCAAATTTGTCACAAATGCGGCCTTAATTTACTATCCATATCCGAGTATCCCACACTCTGTGCAGCGAAGAAATTGAATACACATGTTTAACTTCTCCTTGCTGAAATTTACACAAGATACATATAGGTGCACGATAGTTCCGTTCGATCCAACAGCATGCCGTTTCGTCACTCCAACATGTCGAAACGCGAGTATTTGTTCTTGCATGTACTTCTCCCACAAGCAAATTTAGTGAACTGATTCTAGCTGTACACTGTATGCTTGGTTATAACGCATGCATCACTTTTGTCTTGGCGAAACATATGCACGTTGTGATTGGTTGATCATTATGTTAGCCTGATAAGCGTAATATGATTAGAATTCTGATTGACAGACAGGTCGGGCCTGCAGACAACAGGCGACTTTTACATACATTAATCCCTAATACAACCGTCTTCCCAAGATATCTAAAAGATAAACGGGAATATATCATTCGTCTATCGGATAAGCTAAGATGAAGACCCGGCTTATCGGCATGGTGAAACAAGTTATGCAAGCTTATCTATGGTGGCCAAAAACAATTAAATCCGAATGTGCAAAGTCTCCAATTTCCAACAATGCCCAGATATCTGTATCTTTATATTAGCGATGATGAAGTGGAACAATAGAATGCAGTAGCTCCTACAAGAGACTGTCTAGACAGTGATATTCCTGAAATATCCCGATAAAAGAATTTCGGGTGCATTAAATTTTAAACCAGAGACCGCACAATCACAGTCTCTGGTACCAGGTATAAATTTAACAAAATATGCAAGATTTATCGTTCAAAGAATTGAGCCTAAAGCATATTTTGTCAACTTTTGAAAGCATGTCGTATATTGTTAGGACATTCCACGTTGAAGGATGGGAAGAAAAGTTATTCTGGTGAAGCCGACAGAGGACCTGCACGTCCAATGCGTCAGTAGTATACAAAGCGTAAATCTCTGAGGATTTGTGGAGGACGGAATATGGAAAAAGAAATGTTGGTTGTAAATAAGGATTGTTTGACCTCACACCAGGAGCTTCAATATGACCCTCCGCCCTTATGGGGTAGTGCAAACGCAGGAATATCACTGTCTAGACTACGCATGTGCAGTCCACACGCCAAACTCCTCCTTTAGATGATACCCTTTTAGTATGCAAAAATCTCCATATATTAGATCGAGTCTATTTTTCTAATATCTGATGTTAGTTTATTGGTAAATTTATAATATAGAAAACCGCTTTTTCTGACCCCAATATGGTTGACTGTGGCGATTGAATGCAAATGTGCATGGTGTATATCCACACGGCTCTAACTAGCCTGTCGGCCCGCCTCGGGTGAACTGGACATCTGGCTATGTTCTATCAGTCAGTGATAGACGTACAGTGCTATGACAATTATTAACAAAACAATGCAGAATATGAAATATGAATATGAAATTTTTCAGTGGCAGTCGGTTTTGAGTATAGACCAGAACGTTGTATTTCACTGAACATTGTGTTTATCGTCAGATTTCAATCGCCGTTTTGGGACACCGATTTTGTGTAAATTTGGTGTCTAATCAAACGTTTTCTGTGAACTCAGGAAATTATCTTAGCTCAATTAAGAATACACAAAATATCGAAATGGACCTGGCGCGGTTCAGTGAGATTTTGGCCACCATGGAGATCTCACAGTGGAACCCATTCTTATTGACTGTATAGCTTTTAAGATTTTAAGAGATTCTTTTTATCGAGCAGTTATTTCAGATGATCTTTTTAGTCGAGTGAGAGAAGACTGTATCTTAGTTTATTTGAGAGAAATCAGTTTGTGGCATGAGTTTTAATGCATGTGCATGTCTTTTGGTGTGTTGTGTTGATTACTTATGGTTTGCTGGGTTGTTGACTTGCTTTTGTTAGAATTCATAGAATTTTGTTTATTTGTCGCTATATAGCTGAAATATTGTCGAACGCGACATTAAACTTAGCTTATTCTCTCTTTCTCTCTCCTTGGCACCATGAGGTGCGCTTTCAAGTACCAAAATGAAATATCACCTACGAAAGAAAGTTTCAATTAGCCGGAGGATGGCAAAATAAGGAGTCGAAATATCGAGTCAAAATGAGCCGTACGCTTTTCAGAGCTATTGAAGTATATCATGTCTTATGGTCTGAGTAATTTTCGCTCTCTGGGTCTTAGGGTGTTTGAATAACAGTATCTTGAAGTAGTGGATTTGTGCAAAGTCGCCTATTTCGAACAGAAAACAGCACATTTTCTATCCGTGAACACACCAGGCCAGTCTAGAACCAATAACTTTACCCCGAAATATTGGTCGTGTCAGTAGTCAGTTGTTGCCCAAAATATTGCGTATTACACATCATATTATCCCCTCCATCACCTCACACCCAACCTTGGCAAGCCGCGTTGGGTGTTACAATTTTTGTTTGCTGTTGTCGGCGGTGTTCGCTCTTGTCCAGTCAGAAGCCGCACTATAAGAAACTACCGTTGTGTAGCGTCAATCTTCAGCCATGTTCGCTCTTGTTCGTATTCAAATGTCATCCAACTGTTCTGGTAATCTATGAGCCCATTTGCTGTCCAAGCCACTCTAATCGTAGTCCACTCTACGATCGCTTCAATACGGCATCCGACAAGATCCATTCAGAGCAAAGATGTTCCCTAGAGATCGATCTAAAAGTTCCTGTTTTCTATTACTCCCCGACTGCGCCTGAACACAATGGCGTCACTTCCAGTCCAAACCACCTCAACCGTAGTCTACTCGCCGAGAGCGTCAAAATCAGCCAACGGTTTCAAACTTTACCGGGAAATCCCCCGCCAGTCAAGTTACCGGAATTGACCTTTCCAAGTTGCTATATCCACCACTTTATCCCTCCTCACCGCGTCCCGACAGGTTTAGACTACACGGCCCACAATCCACACCGAAAATACGCTTTCTCTCTTACTCTCCAAGTTCGCATTCGTGTATCACTGACCCTACACTGGTCAGGACCCTGTAGAAAACGATAGTTCAGTCACCCCCACGTCTTGTTCCGAGTGGGCATCCAGGTTTTTCCTGTACCATTCAGAGTTCTCTCCATTCGCGCAAAGATGGAGCCACCGCTTGGTTGAACGTGTACACCCTTACTCCCCTACCACACTATCGTATGGCGCATGCCTGGGCCCCCGGAGTCTCGTTGCATGGGTGAAATCTCCATGTCTCCCACCCCTCTCGCTCTCCGTAAATCGTCCTACTTTCTCTTGGCATGCTCAATCCATTGCGCATGTGCAGGGTCAAAGATCAACACCGGTCACGATATCCAAAGGTCAATGGACGGCCAGATCTTCTTTCTCTACTACTTAGAATTATATTTCTCAAGGAATAATCCCTCTTTTGGGGCAATGAAACAACGCATTATTCAGCATAAGTGGTAACCAATCGTGTGCGACACATGTGAAAACTATTCAGATGGAAGCAAGAAGGTTGGTTACTATCAAAGTGAGAACGTGTATTGATAATTATGAAACACTGGTGATATCAATGCTAATTCTGATCAATATATCCCAACTGATTTTTAATTTTGCTCTATTATGCAGATTTGCACAATCGTACATAAAAAACACCGGCGCGTGTCTATATCAACAAGGTTTGCGTGCTATTGTACCTGGAAGAGTTTGATGAACTTACTTGAGAGCATTTTCGAGAATCCCGCAGTGCGTCAGATATCTGTGTGCATTCCGATTAAAATAAATATATCCCCCTAATGTGCACATTACTACATGGGACCACTTTTCCCTAAAGAGAGGCATAAGAGAATGTTTAGTATCTCCTGAAACTTTCTGGTTGTTCAGCTGATCGAAAGTGTAATTGATACGACAATATAGGTTGGTCAGAAAAGATTTCATTAAAGTTATACCATAGAATTTCAGATTGAAAACTACACAAAACATGAACGGACACATTTTCAACATAGTGAGGAAAATCTAGTTCTGGTTTCGTCAAAATTCAGACGAAACTGGATAATTTACTCTTCTTTACTGACCACACAACAAAGTTACATCACGAAACATCATAGTTTGGATTCAGCACTCACAATGGAGCCCTAAGAATGGGTTGATACATAAAGCAGATAAGAACTTGCATAACATATCTAAGCTTGATGCATTTGTTTACAAAGGTCTTAGTCTGAATACACATTAACCGATTAAGAGACTAGTGTGACATAAAGGTTAGATCCATCATACCATGTGTGCCGTAAATGGAGACCTTGGGAAATATTCACGAATAAATAGTTATTATTCGCTATATATATAGCTTATTAAGCTATATATATCAAGTATCTGTGCTGATAAATAGGAGTTCTGGGCACCCCTGCTTCCTTCTCCCGTGGGTATCAGTGATATACTTTCTTCCCCTGGCAATTTGCCTTCGTATCTTTGCTGGTCTATTAAGGCACGCGGCATATGTATTCTGTCTGAAACGAAGCGTATATGGAAGGCCAAATGTCCAAATAATCAGAAACTCACAGTTACTGAATCGAAAACCTAAGTTTTCAAACAGAAAACTTAAGTTTTCAAACAGAAAACTTAAGTTTTCAAAGAGAAAACCATGGTTTTCGAATCGAAAACTTAAGTTTATGGTCGAAAACCTAGGTTATCTACCACATAACCCCGAGTTTCTCTTTTCCTAACCTCGAGTTTCTATTTCTCAACACCGAAAATCACAGTTGTCACAAGAAAACTTAAGTTATCAAACCGAAAACCTAGGTTTTCAAATTGATAACTTAAGTTTACGGTCGAAAACCTAGGTTATCCAGCAGACAACCCCGAGTTTCTTTTTCAATTTCGAGTTTCTCTTTTATTTTTGGACATTCGTGTAGAAAACTTGGTTTTCGAATTTGCGATTGTCGTAAAGTGAAACTCAACTAACTTCGAGTTTCGACATCCGGGTACTATGGGTTTCGCGCCCTTTCCCGCATGCTGACTAATTAATACGTCAGACAGAACCACAAAATCAACATGTATTCAACAAAAGGATAACTGAGATTATTTATTCAATGTAGACTATCCTGTATGTCCGAGCCTAGCATGATCAAAGCCTGGGTATTGATACTCAGAACTAGTCCTTTAATCAGTTTAATAGCTATATAAATATGCTGCGGACTGAATTGGGGGAAATAATCTAGTTGAACTTCAGCTATCCGGTCAAGCTGACTGACCGACATAAGACAGGTCAATGTAATTCACACCAGCAAAGCACATCCAGTGATATGTAGATAGATACTTTGGCAAATACTTCGGTGAGACACAAGCTGTCTCTGGGTCAACAGCGATTACTACAGGCATACGGTGAATGTTATATCTGTGTGAGCAGTTTGATTCCGTATAATTAATTTCGCCACGTGGTTCTCTCTGCATTTCTGATTAGTCAACAATCGGAAAAGGCGCCAAAACCAAAGTACCCGGATATCGAAACTCTAAGTTAGAAAGTCGAATTTCACTTCACGACAACCATCAATTCGAAAACCTAGGTTATCGATTAGAAAGTGTCTAATAAAAGAGGAACTCGGGGTTGTCTGCTAGATAGCTTAGGTTTTCGACCGTAAACTTAAGTTATCAATTCGAAAACCTAGGTTTTCGGTTCGATAACTTAAGTTTTCTAATCACAACTGTGATTTTCGGTGTTGAGAAATAGAAACTCGAAGTTAAGGAAAGAGAAACTCGGGGGTTGTGTGATAGATAACCTAGGTTTTCGACCGTAAACCTAAGTTTTCGATTCGAAAACCATGATTTTCTGATTGAAAACTTAGGTTTTCGATTCAATAACTGTGAGTTTCTGATTATTTGGACATTTGGTCTTCCAAGCGTATTGGCAATTCTCCATCCTTTTTTTTTTGCTAAAGGCAGTCATTCATTATTTGTGAGCAAGATATCATTCTCAGAAATGCGAGAATGTTTAATAATCTATATCTTATTTGGTAAAGTCTTAATGGCTTTTAAAATAACAAATAATGTATTGTGCCGAATGATTTGTAAAGTCTGAAGGCAAGAGCAAACAAAAAAACTTGTGATAGTGACATTTTCTTATTACCCACGCTTGCAATTATCATGTAAAATAGGACATTTCTCCCTTCGAACATCTCCCCCTGCGGACATTTCCCCCTCCTTCCCATAGATATTTGTGCTATGATTTCATACGAATGTGAAACACATATTTACAAAAACATTTTATTCTTATTTTCAATAAGCTTAATCGGACATAAATTTTCCCCAGCTATATTTAAGATAGCGGCACTGTTAACCAGATTTGTATGATTTAGTAACAAAATAAAAATGCAACCAAGTTATAAATAAAGCGATTTTGATGATTATCTTTTCAATAAGTTACTTTCAATAAATTGACATGATTTCGAAGAATACCCCATGGTTTCAACGGAGACAAAATAAACATCATTGTTAGATGATATATTGTTGCAAATATGTTGTCTTTTCAAATTTAATCACCAATTTAAATAAATCAGCATGTTTGTTACATAATATCTGTAATTAGGTAGAATCTATTGTTTAGTTTATCTTTATCCCGAGTTAGCCCATTGCCGGAATAGAATCAGTCCGTGCATGGCACAAGGAAAGTCATTGTATACAGTTTGTCTTTAAAACCACTGATTACAATACCATTTAACAATCCTCACAGCTTTATTATCCCGATTTCAACCTGCTGCTCGAGTAGAATCACATAACTATTTGATAGTTATTAACTTATACTGTGTATTTATTGTTTAGTCATGCCAAATTATAGAAAACAAGAATTTTTTTTAGAAAAAGTCAATTTTGTTACACATAGTACACAGATATATATGAAGTGAGATATGTCAGCAGGGAGAAATGTCCTCGGGGGGATGTCCGCGCACCGTCGATGACAGGCCGTTTTTGAGTATTTGAGTTTTTATAAGATCATAATGATTTTTCAAAATTGTGTTCATTTCAAATGTGGTAGACTTGCGCTAAGTCTATTAGCTAGAAACTCAATTAATACCTGGAATATGCTGTCAGTTTCCATTCCGCCTGGCAATATAGTGACATAAACATCGTCGGCTGACGTTAAAAATGTTGTTTCCCTTTTCTTCTTATATATTTTAGCCTGGTTATCTATAGCATGACACCTTAAACCGACCTACCGTTTTCAATATCGCAATCTCTGCCGTTACAGTAAATCGAAATATGATTTTTGTTCCAGCGGTCATATTTTAGTTATGCTAAAATGTATACGAAAATCTAATATGGGTGCCTAATATCGTTGAGTCCTTCCATGCCTTAGATTAGTGAAATGCTGGACTTCTACTCTCGCGCACAGTTTGTGAGATTAAACATCACAGAATATGATGAAGTCGTATTACTTTAGAAAAAGACAATATATGAATGAGGGTTCATACTTGATGTAAGGGTCAGGCGACAATGCATGCATGTACAAGAGCCAAGTCTAGGGACAACAAAGTGTCTCGACTCAGTGGTACAAAGGCATTGCCAATAGTTCCTTAAATGAAATAACACGGATAGTGGAACCAGAGACCCTATAATAAATATGAATAATAATTTATTATAGGGTCTCTGGTGGAACTAATAAAATACGAAACAAGTTTGTGCTCGGATCATCTGATTTTATTTTGATAAAATGCGCACATTTATTATCTCATGTTATTCATATCGGAAT
>JAVTVY010042425.1:0-19674 GCA_036873755.1 Hanleya hanleyi
GCCTACAGCGTAGGTATGGAATAGTACAATCAGGGAAATTAAGCTCTTGAAGAACTATATCATTCTCCCATCTTTAACTATGCATGAGTAAACCTGCCTCCTGGTATTTACTCTGCCGATACCAATGCAAATATTAAGAAAGTTGTATGTTGCCGATATCATCGATGTATCTTGAGATATGTATATATAGAGGACAGAATTTTGCGTACAATGTTATGTTATAGAACATTTCGATTTGGAGAGTTAAATAATAATAATGCCTTCCTGGAATGGATGTTTACGGGTTTACAACCGACATAGAGCTAATTGTTGTGAACTAATTAAGCGCTGGAACGCCTTATATATACCATGTCAAAAGCCAGAGAATACGGAGCATGACAAAAGTATCGTCATATCATGTTTCTCATTTACCTCGCTTCACCTCACTCACCCCAGCCTCACTCATTCTCACCTCCCTTTAGTAGCATACGTGTATGGGAGCCAGTAGGCTCGATGCTGGAAATGTCCTGATGAAACCGGGCGAGTTCAGATCGAGTGCGATTTTGGAGTGAGTGAATGAGTGATTGAATATGCTTTAACGTCGCTTTCAACACTATTTCAGTCATATCACGACATTTGGTTCCTATTCCGTTTCACACCCGGAAACACCACGGGTGCCCCAGTTAATCACCTCTTACGGCAATCTCCCTGAGGAGCTGATGAATATTACCATGACCTGGAGTGTGCACAACGAGGATTCAGAGACCCGGTTAATGGAGTTTAATTTATTTTATCCCAGCTGTACCATTTTCCTGAAATTCAGTTTCCGTTTCCTGATTTGAAATTGGGCATGTCAACCCGGGTTCCAATTTTCTATTTCTAAACAGTAAAAGGAAAATCTGTATCGGTATCGAATATCCCATTTCCGCGATGGAGTTGGAAAACGGTGAAGAGAAATACTGACCAATAGCCGTTTTTTATTTTTTCGTTTGGGCGAAAGAATAAAGGCAGATGGTACATCTACCTATTTTCTAATGAATTTCATAGAACGTGAATAGATTTACCGGAATCTATAGATACCGATCTTAGGTATCTGGCGCCAATGAACGTCTCCTGAACCTGAATAGATCAACGGTAAACCGTCAACGGTAACAGTAAATCTAAACCGATAACCGTTTTTCGTTTTTGAATTTACGTAAACGAAAAACGAAATAGGCAGGAGAAACCTATTTTAATGTTCCGTTGATGGAACGAAACTTGACTTACGGAGGATGGTGTCACTAGACCAACATCCGCATTTACAGCAGAACGATGGAAGGGTTCCACTAATCTGATTCTGAAATATACCAATCGATCAAATGAAGGTACATCAACAGATTACTTTAACAAACAAGTGGAGCGAAATAATTACTGAGTTTGAATAGCTTTCTTTAAAGAATCCATGAATATTGTAAGGCACTAGCGGTATGACACTATGTGGATTGAAGTAACCGATCGCGAGTACAATTAATGGGTATGTCTCATGACTCAATGGACTAAGTAACATGTTAGGGTTGAAGCGATAGAAAAAACTGTGATTTCATTTTTCCTTGTCTTCAGTGATACATTATTTCGTGTAAGCGTGAATCCTCCTCTTGGCATATTCATTATTCCTTTGTGCTGCACTAATAAACATATTTTAAACTTTAATTGTTCCGCGTTTTATTCTGCATTGGATTTATGTAGTGATATGTTCGTTGACGTTTTCAAATGTGCTGATGATAGATTAGATAACGTTTTCATATACAGGTGAGAAAAAGAAGAATGTCTCAGGAAACAATATCCTTCTTCGTATGTTTCCCTTCAGGAAAATATGTTATATCTGATTTGCAAATCTGGAAAAAAGTTTTAGCTGGGCTAAAAGATATAGGCGCGGGACATTGTTTCCTCTGACACCGAGTTCACCTGCTCCCTGAAATATATTTCAACCAGAAGAAAACATGTAATATCATGAATAACATGACGGCCAAACGAATACATGTAGATTTGTCACAATAAGCGACCTTTATACTTCATATATGTGTTTAACCCTGATCTGTCCACAGTGTCACTGTGTAGGCCTACATTCCTTGTTGTCCTCGTTGTATAGTAATATCATCGTGTCTATGAAAGTCAGGTAGACACAGACAACGAGAGTTTTTTATGGTATCAGCTTCCTTTTTGTATGTCCGTGCAAGGTACATGCATAAGACCAATAATCAGATTGTCTGCTGTGCCAGGCATCATATATTGAATATGTCGATCGTATTGATGTAGAAATTATAGGCCTACTATACATCAAATATGTCTGATTTTGTTGTTTAAAGCTGTTAGAAAACACTCAACTGGTTGTTCATGTTGTTGTCCAAAAAGAACAGGTATGGTAGCTTGAAAACCTAATATTATATTCAATTGATCTTAGTACCAGCTTTGAAATATTTTGATATGTAAAGTACGTATTTACGGTAGTTTATGGGCAGCCATTTATGTCAAAATTAGCAATTACAAAACGTAAAGCCAAACTCAGAAAAGACAGCATATCTTGCAATGTACAATGTAGTCTTAAACGCGTTTTATATTCCTGCAAATAAAAAACCTTAACTCTGAACGTGTACTCAAACCGAAAACAAACGGCACGATGTTCGAATACAAACTCAGAATGAAAAGCCTAGTTCTGGACGAATAACCAGTCTGACACAGAGTGACCTATTTCTAAACGAAGAGAGAGTAGAACTCAGAATGAACGAGCTGTTTCACAACGAATAACGTTCCCTCGGAAATTACTTGCGGAAATATTCGGGTCATTCGGGATGGTAGAAAGATTTATGACGTGAAACTCGGCCCGCTATATCAGGTCCTGACCTCAAATGAATGTGGATCTTTTTGCCCCTGAGTTAAAGTGTAGCAAACGTTTTGGACTTCAGATATCAGACAAAAATGTTCAGAGGGACTTGGCATTCTCATCTTGTGAGACTCCTTACTATTAGTCGAACATGTAAACGAGAGCCATCCCCTCAATCTAGCCACAGAATTCACTTTAGCTGCGAAAGTGACCTCTGGCCTAGTGGATTTCAAAGAGCGGAAACGGAAACGTCGCACCTGCTTGTTTACTTTCTTATTTGTTCTAATGTGAAGTCATGTGACTCTGTCAGTATGGCGGCACCTCTTTCCACTTCCCTTATATGTGTTGTGTTTTGTACTCTGTCCCAACTGGGATGCTCAATACAATAAAGAATCTTATCTTATCATGCGCACAATTAATTTTCGGCGGAACCAATCTCGCATTCGTCTATTCCCGTATTGGCGGAAATTACACCAGTTGCTGGATAGATTGCAATTATTCAACTAAACATAGAAATAGCTTTGTATAATTTGAATGAATTATGTTCGTTTGGTTGAAATTAACTTCATTTCACAATAAAACGCGATCGGATCGCTCGATTACCAAAAGCACCATTTCGTAGCCGGCTCACTACTTGATCACCATACGCTCCCCACGGGTGGGGACTTGTGCGTTCCATGTGAGAGGCTAAGTTCCGCCAATACGCAAATAGCCGAACGTGAGAAAATTTAACTGTGAGATGTAATGAACATAGAGACGAGCTAGTGCGTTATTTTGTACCGTACGACTGAATGTGGACTGTTGGATCACTCAGAACACAAATTAATAAGCTTCCATGACGCCATGGAATGTCAAAAGGAAAAGTTAAAGACAGAAATGGTAAACTTTGGAAGCAAAATGCTAAGCGTGGATTTAACGCATGGTCGTCTGCCAGAAACCATAGCACATTTGATCAGTGGAAGGAATGAAACTCCAGAGGAAATTGAGAGAAGAGAGTACCTCTCTATACAAAGGATAACGGAGGCGCCAGAAAATGCTACAGAGGAATTGGAAGGTCAATTTTCAGCCAACCAAGCTAAAAAGGCTACAAAGAATATACATTGAACCTGTTGACGACTCTTTAACCCTACCTGGCCTTGTTGGGTTTTGTTGCACCTATCTCCGGAACGACAAGTAATTGAGAGCTGATATCCCGTGACTTTGTAGTTTATCATATTGGGGTTATTTTTAGCTTATTTGCATGACACCCTGAACAGGGCATCATGGAGAAATTCAAAATGGCGTCCATGCGGGGAGCCAGAAAAGTGACGTTTTTGTCAGATTTCTTTAAAATTTCTGCTTTTCTGCATGGAAAAGTGAGTGAAACATATTTTATTTCGTATCAAGTTATTATTCACCAATCTATCATTCAGTTTTTGCGAAGAAAACGCTTGAATAAAAAAATCGAAAAATCTGACCGAGCTTGACCCAAAATGAATATTTGCGAAAGTTTTTCAGGAGTTGGTGTTAATATTGCACTTGTTTGCATTTATACGCTACTTCATATGTTGACATCACTTAACTTTCAAGACATATTGTCCAGTATATATAATAAGGCGACTCGCCAGATCAATGTGTTTTAGATCTTTCTACTAGGCTATGCTGTTTAAAGATAATTATCTTATCTTGTTTAAAATTCTGTCCCCGGCCTGGCACTGTTCTAGTATTGGCAAAGGCCTGGAGAATTTTCTTTCATTCCTACATCTCCGCAATTATGCTCCTTCGACCGCTCACACGTTCATATCTGCCATTAGCTATGTACATAAGGTAACGAACCAGGTTGACCCAACACAATCCTTTCTTGTCAAAAAACTACTCAATGGTATGGCCAAGCTTCATGGCCTAAAAGATCCAAGACTACCAATTACAAAAGAAATCCTGTACAATTTAGTTGACGCACTCGCGCATATCATTGCCGACGATTTCCAACGGTCCCTCGTTAAAGCTATGTTTCTACTCGCTTTTTACGCACTTCTTCGTGTTGGCGAAATTACAATGCGCCCAAGTCACAATGTGGACAACGTTATAAAATTGCGGGATGTCCATTTCTCTTTCGACCAATCTTCGGTAAAGGTCATGGAGCTGACCATTCGCAGTTTCAAACATAATGCTAGTCAAAAACCCGTCCACCTTTCTATCGCAGCTTCTCACGATCAGATCAATTACTGCCCAGTTCGAGCTGTCCGTACATATCTATCACTGCTTCAACCTCCGGTATCCACGTGGACTCTCTTCCAATTCCGCGATGGTTCCCCCATATCAAACGGTTACTTTTCTTCGCAACTTAGAGCCGCCGTTGTATTCTTATTCTAAATCCCGCTTACTACAAACCTCGTTCCGAATCGGATCGTTCCGAATCGGATATGCCACGAGTCTATTTGCCGCAGGTGTTCCGGAACAAGCGATTCAAAAGATGAGCAGGTGGAAATCTAACGCGGTACAGCCTTATATCCGGATCGATCATTTCGCCACGAAGTAATAAGTCAGTCAGGGGCTGTTATTACTCGTTTCGAAATTATATGTTCTGATCAATTTTCGTTTTTTTCTTATTCGACAAATAAGCATTGCAATATTCAGCTGGGGCTGTTATTGTGACGTCATCTAACTTCCATTGTTTAATCTTACCCAGTGTACTCAGAGATGATCGCCCAAAAGCATAAATCTAGCAAGGTCAGTCTGGGGACTTAATATAGGCGATGCTTGGGGTGGGGGCGCTAGCACCCTAGCGTGTGGCCTGTTTTCTTCTGTCCCCTCACCTTTGTTCATTCTGACTATTCATCGAGAGGCTATATCAAATACATACTTCGTATAAGAGGGAGATAACGTGAATTGTATTTCATGTATTTTTGACAAGCAATCTTTCTGGTGGGCTTATACGCCTCTCGTCTTTATATTAATAAACGTCATTTTATTAAAATGACAATTTCCACACAGTTGATATCTTGCTGAAGTTTGTAGGGAACAAACAAACCAAACCTCTGCCTGAACAATTTTCATTGTGGCGCGTCTGCCTACATAAATAAAAATTACGGCACGTAATATATTTTATGTTGGAGAGAGAAGCTTGCGGTCGTCCATGGGAGGTAACTCTAAACAGACTGCTGATCAAATGTCCCAGAACGTCATACCAGTTTTGAGGTAATGAGGGGAGCCGCACTGAATGACGTCTCCACCTACTTCTTGGCCAATCGGATCAGGCCACATCCCAATTCGCGTCCACCGCATGTTCACATTTGATTGCTCGGTCAGTTCTGGTCTATTTTAATCGAAGAAAGTCGTTTTCGTCTTTGTGGCCCACCGCCTCCCCTGGTCACCCCCAGCTACCTTGTTAATACTTTATCTATTGTGTATACTTGGAATACCTTTAATATTTTGGCACTGACATACAACCTAAGACAGATTGTCAGTGTTGTTAACTACTCTATACTTTCTTTTAGGCATGACGTACAAACTGAGACAGATCGTCATCGCCAATTTTTGTTATTGATCGATGATTCGGCCTGTGGCCTGTTTTCTTCTGTCCCCTCATCTTTGTTCCTTCTGACTATTCATCGAGAGGCTATATCATTGCATAATCAAATACATATATAAGAGGGAGATAACGTGAATTGTATTTCATGTATTTTTGACAAGCACTCTTTCTGGTGGGCTAATGCGCCTCTCTCCTTTATATTAATAAACGTCATTTTTTATTAAAATGACAATTTCCAACACATTCTAGCATTACATAGCTTTTAGTTAAGCTATCTCTTTTGTCGTTGCCTTCTAGCCGAATACAGCAGTCAGCCATTCAAGATTTTAAAGCTGTTCATGGATATCCATTTTCAAAATAAATTTCTTAGAAATATTGTAGTTATAATCTTTGGGGTATAGAATATATAAAAACACTACCCCGTTTGAAAATAGAGAGACACATACACATTGTGGGTTTTCACGGGTCAAGATCCAGAATGATCAACTCCCTGCTTTCAGGCAACAGAAAATCTATAATGTTTTAAACGTTTGATAAAAAATGGAGTGGACCCATTTTTAAATTCAAGCGTCTAGGCCGTCATTCAATATTCAGCCGTCCCCCATTGAATAATTTTGCGTCCATAATCCAAGATGTAATTCTTATAACGGCATTAGCACCAAATAAAAAAAAACAATCATAGTATACTTAAACAAGGGTAAATTTCATCCAAGAGAGAAGCTGTCAACAATTTTCAATGATACCCGCAAGACATGATGGTGTTCTAATACCAAATCCGCACTAAGATCAGTATTCTTACATCCATATGATTGTTATTGAAGTTGTTATCTAGAGAATGATGTGTCTCAATCATACTTTGAATGTGACTGTTCATATGTCTTGAAGTACATGTTAGAAAACGTAACGCCAAATATCTTGTACACGTCATCGTGATATCAACGTGCGATATGTATAGCCAATTTTGAAAAACTTGAGTCACTTGATGATATAGCCCGGTTTTATAAGTTTCTGCAATAATGTTTTGTGACATTGATTACCAGGTGGGATATGTATATGCCATATACAGGTCGCTCTGGAATATTACTGTCCAGAAAGGAAAGAATTGTAATCATCTCTCTTGTCATGAAGTCGAAGAGAGAGGAGGCCCGCTTTATTTTGAGAGAGACTGGGTAAAAACACAAATCGGGGTATGATTTTCGCATTATAGTCTGTCCATTTTAATTAGTCGTCTATTTTGGAGCTTCTCAAAAATCAATAGTCAACTCTTCTTTTTCTTTTTTGCAGCGTATAGAACAAACTGAACTCTACAAAATGACTACCATTTCTCCATGACATCGATAATGTATCAGGCTTGAAATAACTTTGTAATTTTCTCCATACAAAACTTCAATACAGTTGTTTATGTACCGGGTCTCAATTACATAGGGAGACGTCATAATGTATTCATGTCTACTGTCACAAAGGTCATTGATGCCTAATAAAGTAATAACAGGCCGCCCGTGGGAGTGTCTCTAAAATCCCATGCCCAGTGAAATTGCCAAATGACAAACGGCACACACATCTATGACCGTACAGGGCAGTGTTGACCTTTGTGCTAGTAAACACGAATATATTATAACGTCTCTCTATGTAATTGAGACCTGGTAATACTGAAAAGGGTTTCATAAAACACATCGTATGGAATCCCAAGTTTACCCGCGCTTGGAAAAGAAGCCGCCTGGTGGCAAAGCTTTGTTGAGCGTTCGCTCCGATTTCAGCTACAGTAACAGTAAACCAGTGCTAGAATTTTACCCGAAAACATCAATCGGGACAGTGCTTGCAATAAGTTATTCGTACTCTACTAATTGAATACTACGAACAATTTGAATTATTCCAGCCGTAAGATTGGTTAGAACGAAATGCGGGTCGAGTGACACGAATTGCGCCTTTCTTCATTACTGTAGTTTTATACAGGTAGCACATGTATCTCAGTATCAGGTGAAATTCGTATGATTCTTTCCACATCACACATGATGCATTTTCCCCCGTGTAGTCGCCACATTAGCTAGCTGCAATACACCAACATTACGTGTACTCAGAGTGGCGCCACAGTCGTTCAAGCATCGTATAACTTCGGTTTATGGGTTGAGTACAATTCCATGTAGAAAGACTTGACGTATGTGAAATTCTACGAAATGACAAGATATCCACACAGTCACCCTGACTTTTCGATATGAAGGACAGCTATCCAGTACCAATCTCCCCACAGCGCATGGTACACTGCACTATGACCCTGCAAACAATAGCGGAAGATTACCTTTACGACGTGGCTGTGATGTATAGGGAAAACCCCGCGCCTACACGGTTCAGTTTGATTCTGACCGAACATCTCCTTCAGTTTTGCACATGAGCGAACTACTTTTCATATGATCTGCCCATATAAACGGCGAAAATGATCTCTATATTATTCTTTTTAACGCTAGGTAGTCGAATGTTCTACAAATGTGGATTTCGCTATATCTGATTTCGCCTCCGGCGGTGTGTTGCTCGGGCAGGAATCGTGTCAGAGAATCTGACTGGTGGCTGAGGTGATATTTTGCCCAGTGAGGAGGTTGATCGAGTACATCTCCTCATATCACCTATTGAAACTGTCGTGTCAGTCAACCGAATGTTGTCAAACTATAGCATACTATATTGATATATGAATATTCTACTGTTTAGACGATTCTGCTCATCTCGGCTGGTGTGCTTGTGCACTGTGCCCTGATCATGTTACCATAACAATGCTCCGACACATTATGGGCTTGATAAGTTATGACGTCTATATTTGGTCACTGTAGGAAATAGGATTATATTCTTGTACCGGTAACCTACTTAACTGACAACTTTGATAAATGATACAATTCTGTCTGTCCGTCAGTCCATCCGTCTGTTATCTTCGTTTTTGTTCTCGCGATATGAATGATTCTATGTTGTGGATTGCTACCAAACTTCGTTTTCACCTTGTACATAAGAAAAAGAGGAAAAGTATTCATTTTGAGACCAAAAGGTCAAGGTCAACTGCAAAAAATAAAACAACTCCAGGTGTAGGTTAAGGATTGGTACCAGAATTGATATACCTTATCAGTTCGGGCAAACAAGAACTCAAGTTTATATAGGCCAGGAAACATTGAAATGGAAAATCTCCTGTTCCAGGTTGAGAATTGATGAATTTACTGATAATTGCCCATGGGGTAAGGGCGAATCCTATTTATTTTGAGATCAAAGAGTCATTGTCACCTAGGCCAGAAAGTAAAAAAAAATGGAAAATGTCGTTTGTGTCATCTACTCCATTTCAGAGATGTTGATCATGGTCAAATATCTACTACAACTATTCGTCAATCTCAGGACGAGAAAAAAGCCATTGATGTGGAAGTCGAAAGGGTAAAAGCGAGATCACATTTGGACAATTGTTTCGTGTATACTACATTCGCAACATACTAATACCGATTGTGCTAAATTTTCAGTTATACCTCAATCTCATGGCAGACAAGAAGCGTATTGGTTATTCAATCCTCTTTCCCACTTGTATTCTTAGACAATACCTGACAAACCAACAGGTGCATTGACGCGTGACTAGCTTTGTACATTTGTGGTTCGTATTCTTTCTCTCCTGCCTATATCTACATCATATGGCAAATGTTTAACTATTGATAACTGGTGTAATAGTGTGGGGTCAATTATCGCCGAGTAGTTCTGGTTTGTAAATTCTTGTAACTTTACATTTTCTGATAGGTTGGACCATACGAAATATGAAAATCATTGGTGCTAGGTTTTCTTTCATTGGCTTCCGGGAAATTTTTGCTAACTCTTTTTGGCCTGGTTGGGCTGTGGTTGTAGAATAAGCCTGAGGTAAAATTTTATCTGTATCGTGAGACCTAATCAATTTCAAGAATCCAAAATTTCTGAGTACCTTCCTTATTATAATGCGGTCATTTTCAGTCTATTTACATAATGTTAGAAGAAGAGCATGTGGGTAAATTCAAAATGGCGTTCCTTGGGAGTATACCTAAAACTTGCGCTTTTTGTCTCCCCCCACGTTTTTGCACATTTACTCCCCAAAGACGATACATTTATTTTGTTTTACATATTTTAGTTAATTTCTGCCGTCCACTAGGTTGCAATTATACCCTTAAACTACTCAGAATAGATTGTGTTATAACATTTTCTGAGACGGGAAATAAACAACAATCTATAGCAATATGTCCTTATTGACTAAATTATGCCACGTTTCTTTTATAACGAATATTTTATATTAAGCACGAGTGAAGACCTAAGTAGTATACAGCCCGCATTTAAACGCTCATAAAACCCGGATGTAGAGGTCATAGAGGTCAATTGTGAAATATTGACCAATCAAATGCGAGAATGTAGTTTGACTGCGCTTGGTGGTGACGTCATAATTGTGGATGTGCGCGTGAGGGACTGTGGGAGGTGGGACAAGATGGCGGCTGGTTTTAGTGTCGTGTGGGAGGTGGGACAAGATGGCGGTCGGTTTTAGTGTCGTGTGGGAGGTGGGACAAGATGGCGGCCTGTTTTAGTGTGGTGTGGGAGGTGGGACAAGATGGCGGTTGGTTTTAGTGTGTTGTGTGGGAGGTGGGACAAGATGGCGGTCTGTTTTAGTGTGTTGTGTGGGAGGTGGGACAAGATGGCGGCCGGTTTTAGTGTCGTGTGGGAGGTGGGACAAGATGGCGGCGAGTTTTAGTGTCGTGTGGGAGGTGGGACAAGATGGCGGCCTGTTTTAGTGTCGTGTGGGAGGTGGGACACGTAGGAGGTGTGACCAAGATGGTGTGGGTCCAAGATGGCGGTCGTTTTTTGTGTCGTGTGGTGAGAGGTGG
Organism: Hanleya hanleyi; assembly: GCA_036873755.1. NCBI lineage: Eukaryota > Metazoa > Mollusca > Polyplacophora > Lepidopleurida > Hanleyidae > Hanleya > Hanleya hanleyi. Next base: position 11,207 of record JAVTVY010042425.1, read on the forward strand.
GTAGAAAAACGTATAAAAGATGGGGAGGTCACGTGATCAGTTCAAGATCTGACTTACCTGATGAGCCATGGCGGAGATCCAGCCCCATGCGACATTTGGTTCTGGGTTTTTTCCATCCCGGTTGTGCGCAGGTGTATGACGTCACTTCCGGTCTGCGTGAATCGGGCGTGACCTGGGACTATGGGATGCATGTACTGACTTGGTTCTGGGGTTTTTCCGCGTGACCTGGGACTATGGGATGCATGTACTGACTTGGTTCTGGTTTTTTTCCCTCACGGGGAGGTCACGTGATCAGTTCAAGGTCATATCCATTTTTTATCGATATGTCAACCCCACGCCCAGTCCATTAAATGCTCCTTCACTTATGCTTCACTTTGATACCTCACTCGATCCCATTGGTCCATTAGGGGCTCTCCTAGCTCCAAAAAGGCTATTTTCATACCCTTTTGGCCGCCACGCATGCGCAGAATCACCCTAATTCAACCCACACCCAGTCCATCAGATGCCCCTTCACATAAGCTTCACTTTGATACCTTACTCGATCCCATTGGTCCATTAGGGGCTCCCCTAGCTCCAAAAAAGGCTATTTTCATAGCCTTCGGCCTTCGCGCATGCGCAGAATCACCCTAATTCAAGCCCACACCCAGTCCTATCAGATGCTCCTTCACGTCACCTTCACTTTGGTACCTCACTCGACCCGATTGGACCATTAGGGACGCCTCTAACCCCAAAAAGGCTATTTTCATACCCTTCGGCCGCCGCGCATGCGCAGAAGGCCGATAGTTCAATCCCACACCCAGCCCATTAGATGCTCCGTCACCTCACCTTCAATTTGATACCTCACTCGACCCCATTGGTCCATTTTAAAATTATTTTTTTTTGTGGCTATCTCCTACCTCCAAAAACGTCTATTTTCATACCTTTCGGCTACCGCGCATGCGCAAAATGCCCATAGTTCAATCCATACCCAACCCATTACATGCCCCTTCACTTCACCTTCAATTTGATACCTCACTCAACCCCATGGGTTCATTATTAAAGAAAAAATGGGGGCTATTCCATCCACCTTGCTTACTCCCCTGTCCCCCCCTCCAATTCACCCCTCCCCTTTCTTAATTTCAATATTTAATTGTTAAAAAAACATATAAAATGAAAAAGATTTTTTTTGGCTCCATGAATCTTTTTTTTCTTTTTTATTCAATGATAAAAAAATTTTTTTTGGCTATTCCATTTCCCTCCCCCCCTCCCCATGTCCCCCCACTGCAATGTTTCCCCTTTTTTTCAATAATTTGAAAAAAATAGTAAAAAAAATTTTTTTTTTGATTTTTTGGGGGGAAAAGGATGATGGGAGCTGGTGTTATTTGGTGTGCTTAAGAAAAGAAGTTTCCACTTCCGGAAAGATGGGTTGGCCCTGAAAAGGGCCGTTGATAGTGTCACACGACACACTTAGCCGCGGTATATTCTTTTGATGCCCCCCACATGTTTTCTACATATGGGACACTTCACTTTGAGATGGTTTTCTCCAGCCTCAACGCAATGACACGTATCGCCAACACACGTGAGCGTCACCCAGCACTCCTGACATATGCATAAATGATCTTGACTTTGTTGTCGTTGCAATCTGCCATCTTCTTCTGCAATTACAGCTCGCCTGAGCTGTGCCAGCTCTTCTGTACTGCGTATTAACGTGGCTTCGTCTTCAATAACTTGCTGAAAACTTGTCGTTATCATCATTCCATTAGCTTCTTCAACGCTAACTAGCTCCCTGTGTTCTGTAACAGCATTTCTCGGATCTCTAGGCGGGTGGTGTGTAAACAGGGCTCGTGTTCTGGAACTCATTATTGTCTTTGTGAATAAATGTTAATTTTACACGTTTATTTATAGTTTAATGTGGGTCCAAGATGGCGGCTGGTTTTAGTGTCGTGTGGGAGGTGGGACAAGATGGCGGCCGGTTTTAGTGTCGTGTGGGAGGTGGGACAAGATGGCGCCTGTTTTAGTGTCGTGTGGTATGAGATGAGTACAACATGGCAGCCAGTGCAGTGTCATTGAGTGCAAAGATAGGCTTGCCCACAGTGTTTTTTTGCTGTGTTACTTAAGCATAAAAATTTCCTATTTTTTTCGATAAATCCGTTTCAATTTTCACGGAATTATGATAACACTGTATTCTATAGTTTACACGTATTCGTTTAGCTAAGAAAATCAATTTTATTTCCAAGGTACCTGGTGTTTTCATTCTACCGTACACGAACTTTATGGTGGATAATTTCTTCGCCCTTGCAGCTACACCGGATGTTACTCCAGACGTCTATCAATGTTTTGACAATATATAGACTGCATATTAGAAAATATGTTGAAACCACAAGATAAAGACAAAGAAGGCCCACTGTATAGTGCTGTGTTACCATTGCCCAAGCATTAAAATTTCCTAGTTTTATTTCGAATCATCAGATTTTAGTGCATAATATTGCTGAAATAATGCCAACAGAAAACTCAGAGTCAATTTAAATATTTATTTGTATTGAGCAAATTACAAGAATTTCGAAGAGAAAAGAGCCGAAATAATGTCTGTCTGTCCTGGAAATCAGCTGATCAGCAATAAATCGACATCTCCGTGACCTTCAAGGAGATTTTGACATTAGGTTTTACCCGCTTTTATCACAAATCATTATAAAGAAATTGTCACACCCGGTGAACTCCTGAAACCCACATCCTACCTGAGAGTTTGGTAAGATATTCCATTCATTCGTTACCGTTCCCCGTGGAGTAGAATTTCATCCATCAGCTTTCACTGTTGTGGTGCCAAACACAAAAATTGACAAATTATACGGACTGCCACGATAAGCGAATGTATGCAACAAATAGCGTTCCGTACTGCACATCATGACATGTCCGATAAAATCCCTCCAGTCGTTACAGAATGTTGATTCCACAAAACCTGTTCGGTGGCCTACATCATCGTTCAATCGCTGATCATAAAGGCTGCGTTCAGCTCACCAGAACTGTTCCATTTCGAAATCTGTGAAAGAATATCAATTTTCACGTTTCCTGTCGGATATCACACAAATTGATGCGTCCGCTGGAACACAGCACACTCCCTCGATTACAGTCTACGTGTGACATGCAGGCGATGCATGATGCAGATCACATTATTCATCTCAGCGGATACCGAAATGGAACAAAGTTCCGTTATACACTGCAACAGAGAATGTTCTCCCGCTCAGAAAACAACACAATGATCAGTGAAATCGTCCTCCGTATGCAGGACGCTAACAAAACGCTAACAAAATGGTTGCTCAAGGGCAATTGGTACAATTCCCCGGATAATAAAATCGTTCAAACCACAGCGCCATCTATTCGCTTTGGTGCAAGGGAGACAACTCGGACTAGACCAATTCGAAGATCATGTCCGCTATATTTAGCCTGAATGGGTATAGGGGTGATCGGGTTTTTTTATGGCTTTTACTATGAGCTATGAGGTTGATCATGTAGAATACGATGGAAAAAAATTTGAAAGTACCGCGTAGGCTTGTATATAGATCCATATAGATCCATATAGACCCATATACACTCATATACTGGGATATTGGTATGTATCAATCCATACGGGGTGGACATGTTGGAGCACTAGTGGCCCGATGGGGTAGAGTGAGGTCTTATTTTAAAGCTCTCGAGGAAATAAATAAATAAATAAATAAATAAATAAATAAATAATAAAAAATCAAAAAAATCGGCGAGTAGTAGACGAAGGGAAAATTGGAAAGTATTGACCATGCCCCAGAATACTTCATATGCATATCACGGCCTTAAGGCCTATGTAAGATGTAATCTACATCACAGTTTAGTAGTATAAAAAGCGCAATTCACCTTGTCCCTTCCAAAGAAATAAAATCGGCTCTATTTTACAGGAGTATATACGCAGGTGACGTGGGTTGTCATCCGAAGGGTGTGAAAATAGCCTTTTTGGGGTTAGAAGCGTCCCTAATGGTCCAATCGGGTCGAGTGAGGTATCAAAGTGAAGGTGACGTGAAGGGGCATCTGATAGGACTGGGTGTGGGCTTGAATTAGGGTGATTCTGCGCATGCGCGAATTCATCCTCCAAACCCACAAGTGTTCCAATGTTCAACCGCCGGGGTGTTTTCCCGCCCCAGCGCCCCGCAGCGCGCGTCATCTCGCGTCATCTCGCGTCATCCCCGGCAGTGCGCGCGCGCGCGCGCGGACGCGGGTCAAAAGGTCAAAGGGTCACCTCCAGGTCAGACGGTCCAATGTCCAATGAGACAATGTTGCGGCATCGCTATAGTCAGAGCTTGAGCACAAAAAAAAAGGGGGGATTCTAGATGAACCTGGGAAAGATGGGCAGGTCCATGTGGACCAATCAGCGGTCGAGAAAAAGAGCCAATCAGCGGTCGAGAAAAAGAGCCAATCAGCGGTCGAGAAAAAAGAACCAATCAGCGGTCGAACAATCAGCCAGTCGAATTGGGGTATTCACGGTGTGCTTTCGCTGACGTCCGCGCCTACATCTGGGTTCTTGTACACCCGGGTAATGTTTTTCTGGACATGGATGGGTTACCTTTGGCTCCATTCTAGGCCACTGATTGGCTAATAGAACTTATAGTCATAATCTATACGTGTTGGACGAGTCTCTTCACTCACCGTATACACGTACCTCAATGAAATGCCTGCTCCAAACCTAGACCAAAAAACACGTACTTGGTCTGTAGGCTGATTTCATTGGCTCTCTATTTTTACTATAGTGCTCTTGCATTCTAACCTTGATGGGTTACCTAGCACTGATAGTCATAATCTATACGTGTTGGACGAGTCTTTTCACTCACCGTATACGCGTACCTCAATGAAATGCCCGCTCCAAACCTAGACCAAAAACACGTACTTGGTCTGTAGGCTGATTTCATTGGCTCTCTATTTTTGTACTATAGTGCTCTTGCATTCTAAACTTGATGGGTTACATTTTGGCCCCATCCTACACCACTGATTTCAGTTTGACTGAATCTCCACATTGGGCATTGATGCATTAGGAATAAAACACACAAGACAGGGTTTTTTGGTGAGATCTCATTTTTTTATTCATTGAACAACAACAACGTGAGAACAACCACGTGAAAACTCAAGCCCAGAACAAGGGGCTTGTCATTAACTGAAGCCCAGAACAAGGGGCTTGTGATTAACTGAAGCCCAGAACAAGGGGCTTGTCATTAACTGTATGTACATTGAAATAATTCAAGCCCAGAACGGGGCTTGTACATTGAAATGATGGGCGGCCCAGTCATAGACGAGTACATCGCGGTCCTCGGCCTGGGGGTACTCGTCAAACATCTGTACGATAGTAGATAAGGGTCTTCCCGGCATCGATGGTACAGGTAAAACAAGCAATATTGTCCGCACACGCCACTGGTCAGGCTTTGCAACGTTTGACTGTTCCAACACCACGTCTCTGTGCCTTGATCCATGAAGTCTGTTAAATCGGGATGGAGGGGTGGCAGGCCGTACGGGTCAAAGTATTCCCCCTGCTCTTCTGTCAAGTACACGGCCACCCAGTGTTCACCGGGTAGATCCATCGGGTCCGTGTTGAGAACGTAAGCAGCCGGAAACACATCTCGGGCGAACACCCCTTGAAAGACCCTACGTGTCTCTGGGTCATTCTCCAGCACGGTGGTTATCTGGTCTGTATCCATGTTAGGTGGAGAAGTCACACAGGACGTTGCGCGCCTTGTCCACTTGAATGATGCTGTCAAACTCGGCGTAGCAGATCACATTGACGGAGGTCGCCAGGGCTCGTGCAAAGTGGATTTCCAACCGTAAGTTGCCTTGCTTGGCCAGGGCCAGCTGATGGTCGTTCTCTAAGGTGGGGGTCAGATCGAAACAGAAAAACGTGTATCCGTTCGCGTAGTCCTCCCGACTGATCATATTCCCTTCGTCCTGGTTGATTTGACCGGTGGCTGTAAACAGGCTCTGATAGGCTCGAATGAAATTCCTCCGCGCAAAGTTCGGGGTTAAGGCCGTGGCTGGCACCTGTTGTCCATCCACATGCAGGGCCACAAAATTGATGCCGAAATGTTTAAAGTCAAACGGATTCTCTGGGTAGGCTCCACTGAAACTGGTATTTTCCACACAGGCCAGGATCAATCGCTTGGGTAGTTCCCCCCAGGAACAGGTTGTCTTTGTTGGCGCTCATATTTCCAGCAGACACAGAGAACACTTTGGTTTGCACACGTCGGATAGGGTACTGGGCTGGTTTTGTTTCCAAGGCTTTCATGTGTCCCAATTGAACGGCTGGATTCGGTTTCACTTTTCGGACATACAGGACTGCGTCTTGGATGACAATCTTATAGTCCGCTACATGCCCTCTACGTTAGTGGCCATCAAGGCGAAGGTGGGAGGCGCCCGTATCAGTCGGATTTTGATGGGGATCTTGTTCAACAGGTACCGGTCTTGCATGAACATGTCTGCATGCAGTCGACCCATCATATCCACCGAGGCACTGTTCGCAGTGAAAGCCTTCCGTTTGTTATATCCCCCATTGTCCGCCGTATCCATGTGCTCGGCTGTGTCCCTGTAGAATAAAGCGGTTGTCAGCTGAGATTTTTTAGCCTCTCGGCCATACGACAACAGTGTCTCGATGTAGGCTCGATAGGGGTACGTGTTGGTGGAGTCACTGATGAGTTTGTCGCTGAGAAAAATATCAACCTTGCTGAAACATCGAGTGCAGCCAGAGATTCGTCGGGCCCACCGTTGCTTGGTCAGCGATTCTGGTGCCAGCTCCATTGACCACCTTGGCTTTCACATACAAGTAGGTATGGGCTAAATCCACATAGGCCGTATCCGCATTACTGATGGTGAACTCGATGGGCCCGGTTTCGTTGATGCTGGAGAGCAGGAGATGCTCCACCCATAATCCTTGTTCGACACTGGTTTGTGTGGGCGGCACGGTCCACAAATCAAATTCACTGTTGGTGGAGGGGCAGGACTCGGCGTGGATTAAGGCCATGTTTTAAGAAAAGATATCCCGGGTCTTCTTGGATGTGCGTCGTCGCTGGGTCGGACGTCGACTGGTGCGTGATCTCGGTGGGGCCGCTCTTTTATTCCCTACGGTGCGTTGTGCTTTGGCCACCAAGACGCCTCCCGCTTCTTTGGCCCGTCGTTTCAAGGCTTGTCGGGGTGCCGTACCCCCAAGACATCACCGGCCACTTGCAGTCCACTGCGTACCGCTTGTTTGCCGATTGCTTTCACCCCACGCGTCACCAAGGGCAGGAACGTGTTCACAATGCTGCCGAGTATGTTCCCCAGTCCATGTCCTCGTTGCATGCGTGCACCGCTAAAGACCGGAAAGCCACCCCCGGCCTGTTGGGCATAATAGTCGGTATAGCTGCGTGCATCGCACTCGTAAGGTACTTTCATTATGCAAAGTGGGGAGCACGTGCCTGTCGAAAATGAAGTGTCAGCACCACTTTTCCTCGTTCGAATGCCACCGCTCGTCCCGTGTCATCTCTTATATCCACCGTGATCGTGTTGATATCGGTATGTCGTACGGGCAGGTACATGATATGGGTGAAACTGTGGGTGACTTGATCGCCATACTTCTTTTTAATGGGACCACCCGTAACAGAGGTGTGTTGATATCGCCCACGATGTGGTTGTCCACCACGTCCGAGTAGACGTAGAGTCCGTACATACCCGACTTCATATCCATCGGCATCTCGCCATGGTGTTGGGAGGGACCAGCGAACGTCTGTAGATCGAAACCCAGCATTTGCTGTAGTGTAGGACTGAGTTTCACATTCATGGTATCGGTGACGGTAAGCTGTGCCTTGTCGTTGTGTACGTTGACAACGAAGAACACGTTTCTCTTGAAGCGCAAGGCTATGCGGCGTGCTGCACTATCCGTCACCCCCCGTAGCGCCTCATCATGCATCAGTCTTGACAGCCCACCCATGAACTCTTTGGGGGTATCGTATTGGCCTTCGGGCAGGGTGAGCCGGGTGTTTTCACCTGCGTAGGTGACCTCGTACCACACTTCATTGGCTCGCACGTTGTACCACGAGTAAGGGTATTGGATATCCACGAGGGCACATTCCCACCGGCCAGGTAAATGTAACGGTTGCGGTAACTGGGTGACGTACTTGGCCACGGTGTTGTCAGGAAACACATCCAGCGAACTGTTACTGGGTAGGGTCAGGTAAAACATGGCGACTGAGCTGTCCTGCTGCTGGTGTTGGTTTTAATAGGTCTTCCAGGCCTTGGGCGGTTGTGTGCGGCGTCGTGTTCGTCGCGGTGACTTGCTACGTGTCACGGCTCTGGAGATGTGGGGTGTCTTGATCAAGGGTGTTTTTTTATAGGCGCGAAAAGAAAGTGCCCGTTGTGGTGGTGTTTTGGGGGGTGACTCCGGTTCCCATTCGGCTTGCCAAGAAGGTAGTGGGCCACTCGGTGATTGCTCGGTTTGCTGCATAAAGGCC
>JAVTVY010042426.1:0-17870 GCA_036873755.1 Hanleya hanleyi
ATCTTCCACCAGAGTCACATAATCTTCATAAACGTATAATCCCACCTGGTAAGGTGTAAGGGGGAAGATGGCTCGTAGGACGGATGACATGCTTGGTCCAAATGTCGAACGGTGAATGACACACACTCTGTCTGACCCTGGTATTTATAGTGTCAATACCACAGCGCCAGGGTGAATAGGGCACAGACTAGTATGAGGCCAACCAGCCGGTGCTGGTTGCGGCGTGAGCGCTCGTGGTCCACAGCCCGAGCATCAAGGATGGCTGTCATAGTCCAGTAGTGGTGAGTGATGGCACGCCTCTCCATCGAGTGCGCTCTGTGGAGGACCGCTTCTGTGAACTCGTTCAGGATCTGGCGTCGTCCCTCGTTGTCGTCGCCATCTGCAAACATGGACCGGACCACTGCTCGGTAACCCGTGAATGAATTCACCACGGTGGCATACTGTAAAATGCGAGTCGCATGGGGCTGGGTCTCCGCCATGGCTCTGTAGAAATGAAGGTGTGGGATCCAGAGGGACATGTTTTATAGACCAGATGTAGCTCTACGGGTATAGTCCGTGATACGTACTATTCTGATGGGTTAGTCCAAAAAAGGGAGCAACAACAACAACACAGATTACAGATCAATCCTTTTATTATGCGTGAACAACATAGAAATGCATGCACTGACCTGTCTGTGGGAGGTTTCCCACAATGGCGTTCACCTTCGCGTCTTTTCGTGTACGTCCGTGTCTTTTCGTTAAAGTCCGTGTATCTTCGGTAAAGTCCGTAGGCATTGGGCAAGGAAGCTTTTTCCCGAGACCGAATCACCGCCAGACATGACTGCATCACCGCGGATGAATACATTCTTGCACTCACTCACACCACAGGTCGAGTGAGGTATCAAATTGAAGCATAGGTGAAGGAGCATTTAATGGACTGGGTGTGGAGTTGACATATCGATAAAAAATGGATATGACCTTGAACTGATCACGTGACCTCCCCGTGAGGGAAAAACCCCAGAACCAAGTCAGTACATGCATCCCATAGTCCCAGGTCACGCCCGATTCACGCAGACCGGAAGTGACGTCATACACCTGCGCACAACCGTGATGGGAAAAACCCAGAACCAAGTCAGGACATGCATTCCACACAGGCAGAATGCAGGCAGGCAGACAGGAAGGCAGGCAGGTAGGAGGGCTGGCTGGCTGGCTGGCTGATCAAGTCAGGTCAGGTAAGTCAGATTGAATACACCCCTTTCCCTAAAAATAGACTCCTTTTATACATTTTACTACTCGCGGCCATCTTGTACCCACCTCCCACATCATGACACTGGCGGCCATCTTGTACCCACCTCCAACATGGCGGCCATCTTGTACCCACCTCCCACATCTTCCACTGGCGGCCATCTTGTACCCACCTCCCACATCTTCCACTGGCGGCCATCTTGTACCCACCTCCCACATCTTCCACTGGCGGCCATCTTGTACCCACCTCCCACATGGCGGCCATCTTGTACCCACCTCCCACATGGCGACCATCTTGTACCCACCTCCCACATGGCGGCCATCTTGTACCCACCTCCCACATGGCGGCCATCTTGTACCCACCTCCCACATGGCGGCCATCTTGTACCCACCTCCCACACATCACGCATGCGCACACCGCCCCGGAGGTGGGTTGTACCCACCTCCCACATTTGTACCCACCTCCCACATTTGTACCCACCTCCCACATTTGTATTTGTGGGAGGTGGGTTGTACCCACCTCCCACATTTGTACCCACCTCCCACATTTGTACCCACCTCCCACATGATAATGAAGATTCTTGGAATTTATAGATTTTACTATACAAATGTGGGAGGTGGGTACAACCCACCTCCCACAAATGTGGGAGGTGGGTACAAATGTGGGAGGTGGGTACAACCCACCTCCCACAAATACAAATGTGGGAGGTGGGTACAAATGTGGGAGGTGGGTACAAATGTGGGAGGTGGGTACAACCCACCTCCCACAAGAGGGGTACAAATGTGGGAGGTGGGTACAACCCACCTCCCACACATCACGCATGCGCACAATCCCAATACCGCCACAAAACCGCCACATTTTTTACACTTATGACGTCACACGCATGCGCAGTGAGACGCTATCTCATCAATTTACGCCTTGTATACTACTGTCGTCAGTAAGACCGTTTATATGTAACGCGATGATCCTGTCGTCGAAAGTATCATTTTCACTGGCAATTATTATTCTATGTTTTAAATAAAATTTTGAGTCCTGAAAATGAGAATGTATCATGCTTTGATTGACCTGCAGTTGGGTTCTTCGAATATCAAATTGATTCGGACAGCCCTACGTCACAGCTGGGTGTTCCAGTCCGTACTGGGTTAAGGCTTTCATATGATTAACGTTAGGAAATAAAGATAAAGCACCATAAATAAATAAAAAATATGGTTCCCGATTTTCATATGTTATCGGAGGATGTATAGTTCACAGAACTACACAGTTTCATAATTATTCACCCACAGAAATCAATTTATTAAGAAAAACGTTAAAAAAAACGAAAAAAAATGAAACAAACGAAAAATAAGATAGTGTAAACCCAAAGTAACGAAAATACTGGGGAAAATTTGTAGCGTTGAATCTTTACCTCAGTTGCGCGGGTCGTCGGCAGCTGATGGAACAGCTGATCTATATTGTTTTCCGCTCTCGTATAAAAAGAGATGTCGGAGATAATCGCTTTAGGAAATTTTTTGTGGTATACATTCTCGCAACGTGACCTCCTAAACAATCGGTGTGATACGGAGGTAGTTTAAACCACTCCCCCCCCCCCCATCCAACCATTTATCCAAGATGAAATCAAAGTACACCATAAAAATTAAATGACTCGTCACCCCAATGACAAGGTTTTCTACTGAAATAAGTTAGAATAATTAATCGAGGTTTTTTTTCATTCATTTTAGCGAATCAAATAAGAAAACTGGATTCTATATCCCATGCAGTAATCCCAGAATGGTTATACTTGGTTCCACGTGAGCTGGAAATTGAACAAGAAAACTAAATTACTGAACAGTTTTAAAATGTACTTGTATCGTGTTCTCTGTTTGCATTTATCCTTGGTATATACAATCTGGGATAAAGTATTATATTTCATCCCAGGTATAATTCATTCTAATGGAAATCAACTTAGAACACATCTTGAGTTAGCTACATCTATAACATTCACTGTCCTCCCCAGTATTCAGTCAATACTGCTAATCAATTTGCAGATGGCCTTGCCCATGTTCACATACATTACAAGTTAAAACTATATTCATAAATAAAAGATAAAAAGTCATATAAAATTACAGCATAAACGAAAACAGAATATACCAGCAAAAAAATATCATGGAATATAGTATAACAAAAAAAACTAATTTCAGCAAGCCAATATTTGTATGTGTATTATACTGTATGTTCGAATTGAATTGGATACCTATAAGAAGAAAGGTTTTAAAACCAACTAGCGTTTTATATTATAATAAAAATTATTTTATTCGACGTGAAGACAGGCTACTCCATGAAAATGTTATTATCTCTTCTGCTACCGTATTAGGATTATTATTATCACCACGTGTATGATGCTAGAACTCGGGCGTGTGCAGCTCGATGATTTGCCGAGAGCGCCGATGATCGACAACGTCTTGACATCTTCGGCAGCCAATGAAAGCGAGCCTTTTGTGCAGTTCAGTCTGTGGGTTATCCAATTAGAGAGGAAAAGGGATGCAGAAAGACAACCCCGGAGCCGTGTCATGTCCCAGAGTTGTAACGCGTGTCGAGAAGGTCGCTTGGCTGTTTGATATTTGCTGCACGGTTCTAGTGGTGTATATTTCTAATTAACAATTCGAGAGAAGATCATTTCACTAGTCAGCTATCGGGAGAGTTTTATTTCAGTCGCCGGTGCAGTGTCAGTTTAGGGAAATATAGGAAAGTGTTTCCGAGAAAAGACAAATTGAAACAAGTTTTCATAAAATTTGGCTCAGCAGATGATGACTATCAAACTTGAATCATCTAAGGACCGTTAATGTTAAGGTTTTTTCCAAGTTAGATTTAATTGGAATATATCACACTCGGCCTATCACACTTGCGCATGAAAACACAGTTTACGAAGTGAAGGAATCAAGGTCGTAGTTACGGATGAGCAGTTTTGCGGGGTGATACTCTAGTATGACTGTCTTCTCTTCTGTCGAGGTGGCGGCCAAACGATCAAGTGGGTTCACAATAGACTCTCTGATCGGCAAAGAGAAAGATCGTGTAAAAGATGATAACAATTCGGAAAAGACGAGAAACAGTAGCAGTTCTAGTAAAGCCATAGTAAATAGTTCCAGTACAGGGATACATAGACCAACACCGATTGTCAGTGGTTCGTCTGTATCGAGACGCGCATGCTCACCATGTTCACAAGTGTCCGCGGTGAATTTGTCCGTGTCCCCCACAAGAGACTTACCTAGAGAACATCATCTTAACCACAGCCCAGGACACTCGAATGACCGACAACACAGTCCGGGACATATGCCAACCAGTATCGGCCTCAATTTGGGAATTAATTTGAACTATCTCGATCCATCTTCTCCTTTGTTTTTACGGCGAGGGTTGCCTGTGGCCGCTCATTCGGGCTCACCGTTATGGCCTCATCATCCCCACGGACTCCACAGACACTTACCATCACTGCCAAACTCCCTCCTCGGACGACTGAATCCTCTCCGACCCCCCGGTCCACCTTTCTCATTTCCCCACCCCTCGGCTGTGGCATTTCATCCAGCGCTGGTGGGCGCACCAAGAGACTTTTACACTCCCTATCCCTGGAACGTAGCAGGTCATGAGAGTTTCCCTGTCCCTCATATAGCGGGTGAGTTTGGGCACCAAGAATCAAATACTATCATCTAAATTTGTTAACCTGGTAGATGGCGTAAATTTAAGAAATATTTTGGTTAATTTATGTTATTACTTCGCTTTATAGTGAATTAGCGGCTGAATTGCATGACACATTAAATATTTGTCTTATGATAACGAATGCATTTCAGTTTTTTCACATTATCGGTTTAAACTGATCCTGTTAACAAGTTTTGAGTTATTTCAACCGTAATTATTTCAAAACTAACTCAATTCATTCAACTCTGATGCCCTTTTACACACCGTATTGTTCATCGCATGAACATGATTTGATTCGATTCGAGTATATTTATTATCTGTTGGTTAACTGAGCATTATTAATGATTCGCTATAAAATGACACTGCAGTATACACGCCAACATTTCATTAATTATTCAATACGGCATTGTACATGCATCGCCGGAAATATTTCAAATTAAACGACCAATAGCCTTATACCCCAAACATTCAAAAATATATTCGCACATGGAGACATATTATGTTTATTTTAGAGTATCTGTATTGCATTTGGTCTGTACTGAAGTTTACAATTTGGGTTTGATAGCGTTATATTATTTTGAACATTTAAGTTTAACATTTTACTTCCCTAGCTTCAACAGGACATATAACTAATTCGAACGGAAATGTCACCTATAGTTTAGTCTATGTTAGTATTCATCGTTACACAATACTAAATTCAGACACATGATATTTACCTCAGGCATAGTACACATAAGAACCATTATGTAATAATACAATACATCCAGTCATCCGCACTAAATAATGGCGGGTATCATTATACTCTTGACTTGCAGACAAACTTTCTGGTCCCGAGAAATAGTATAACAGTCTCAATGTTTCTTTTCATTCATTATATAAAGTTATAAAAATCGTGGAGTTCATATAGTTTAAAATATTGAATGTAAGAAAATATCACACTGATGTAGAATGCGTTATGTAAAAAATAGTGAATATTTTCAAATAACCGATGACTTCCTCGATGTTTGTCCTTTTGTAACTGTTTATGCGTTTATCAGTCTGTGTAAATCGGAAGTTGATTTTTTACAATGGTGCTCACAAAGACTTGTATATACATGCGTGCCTTGTGTATAGTCAATGAGATGATCACTTGTGTAGTGTATCAGTAACACTTCAGCTTAAATTATTTAATGAGTACAATACAAATTATCAGCAAAAAAATGATGTATTTGATAAAAAGCTATTTTAACTAGAATTTTGCAGCTTTGACCAGTTGATGAATCATATTTTCATAAAGGCTTCCGACTTAATCTTTCGTTAACTTCATATGAAATTTCATATATACCAGTATTAATGTTACAATATTATAGTGGTATAATATTTTCTAACATAAGTCAAGTTTCATTTAATATATTCTATATATTAGCATTACACGTGAAAAATTGCTTTATCCTTACGTTCAGTGTCGAAATTTTGAGCGCACATAATTTGATTAAATGACCTGCTGTGTTCAATTGGTCTGATACAATATTTCTCAGACATACATATGAGATAATGAAGAATGGATTCGTTTAAGACCGAAGTGATATTGGTTAGATTTAATTTGAGATATGAAAGATTACAGTCTATATAGCAGTAATCGAAATACAATGTATTTCAAATGGTATACAGTATATTTGTATATAATTTTTTATATCAACTCTGGATGGAAAAGCAGTAAATTGATAAAAAATAATTGATTAAATTAGAGTATTACATAGCAAAGTATGTTACACTTTCATTTCTTTACGAATACACATAGAGAAATCGTTTCTGTAAGAATACGACTAGAAAGATTTACCTAATTCCTCTGATTGTATTATTTTACTTTGCTATGAAATACCCATTCTTTAATTATTGTACTGTATTTCTACTCAGACTTGAAATGATATACAAATATACTGTATTCCGATTACAAGTATAGAAAGACTTGTTCGAAATTGTTCCTGAATAACAAAATATCTGATCAAATTAAAATATGTCTGATAATTAAATAATTGGATGTTATGTTGAACTTGTTTGTGTCGTCTGTCTCCGAGGGGCATTTAACCGTTTCTCGTCATTGGCATTCTTTTGTCTTAAATCTTCCGTAAAGCGATAAATGCCTGCTAGTCACTTAACTGTTCTTAAGTCTCCCTAAACGTTTTACAAAATGTCAGAGATTAACTGTACGTCTTTATGCCGAATCTCGGAATGTCATACATGGCGGCAGAGCTTTAATCCTTCGTTTTGAGCCAATGGCCAAAGTTGGAGATAAAAATAGCCGTTCTAGGGGGGACAAGATACGGTCCCCATCTCGGGTCTTTGCACAGCTAGTCTGTCCCATCTAATTATACAGCAGAAAAACATCATTGTCTATCGACTGGTTATAAGAATAGGGGTGCTCACCTCTGTTCTGTAATACGTGTAAAAGGTCTCGCCAGAATTTATTCTGTGGAATTTCGTCTTTGTTATCAGTGGCTCATGAAATGTAAAACTGAGCAGAAATATTTTAATAAAAGTTTGTTGAATTTCACTTCACCTCGCGCTGGACAATCCGCCAGACTAACACGGTATAAAGCACGTGGATTATATGGTATAGGAAAGACCAATACATACACTCTATGTCAGTACATACAAATCTGTTAGTTAAAGATAGGATTGCGGCAAATTCCCTAACAAACAATATGACTCGAGGCTTTCACACTATCGAATGAATCATGTTGTATTTCGCATCCACATTTCATTACTCTATTAAGGAAAATGTCTATTAGAAAAGAGCTGATTATATATGGTGACAATGTCACTATCAGGCGTTTACTCTCTGTGTCACTGAAGACAAGAGTTTATGACCCTTTTGTCAGTCCACAAATTTTATGAGGAATTAACAGAAACGCTACAGCTGTACCACGAGAATGTATATACATCCCATAGCCTTGAAACATTCATACTTGTAGCTGTTATTGTATAAAGAAAATTTGTTCAAATGAAAAAGTATATCAATAGCTTTGTCGTGCAAATGTCCAGAATATCAATAATATACATGTCGTGGTGACACAAATGTCCAGAATATCAATAATATACATGTCGTGGTGACACAAATGTCCAGAATATCAATAACTTAATCGTGGTAACACAAATGTCTAGAATATCAATAACACATGTCATGGTGACACAAATGTCCAGAATATTTATATAACATCATAACTGTGTTGTAGTGGCACAAATGTCCAGAATATCAATAACACATTTCGTGGAGACACAAATGTCCAGAATATTTCTGTAACATCATAACTGTGTTGTAGTGGCACAAATATCCAGAATATCAATAACACATTTCGTGGAGACACAAATGTCCAGAATATCAACAACGCATGTCGTGATGACACAAATGTCCAGAATATCAATAATACATATCGTGGTGACACAAATGTTAAGAATATTAATAACTTTGTCGTGGTGACGAAAATGTCCAGAATATCAATAATACTTGTGGTGACACAAATGTCCAGAATATCAATATAACACATCATAACTTTGTAGTGGCACAAATGTCAAGAATATCAATAACGCATGTCGTGGTGACACAAATGTCCAGAATACCAATAACTTTTGTCGTAGTGGCACAAATGTCAAGAATATCAATACCCTTTTCGTGGTAACACAAATGTCCAATATATCAATACCGCATGCCGTGGTGACACAAATGTCTAGAATATCAATAACACGTCGTGAAACGACGAAGGTCCAGAATATAAGTAACTTTGTCGTGGTGACATACATTTCCAGAGTATCAAGAACTTTGTCGTGGTAACACAAATGCCCAGAATATCTATAACACATGTCGTTGTGAAACAAATGTCAATCATCGCTTACCAGCTGGAGACAACTACATATTTAATTTATCTCTAACCGAATTTGATCCCCGTGTCAATATTTTCCACATTTATAAGAAGGACAAATCATTTGCACGGACATAACGGATAACTTGTCTAAATCCATGCAAGTAGGTATTTCTCTGACACAGTAGGAATACGTTTAGTAGTCTCGGCACGATGCAAATGTGGAGAAGATCAATAACATATGACGTCGTTAAACATATGCTGAGAATTTTTCTTAACATATGTTGCGGTACAGCACACAAATGTTTAGATTGTCAGTATGACATGTCACGATGACAGCATTCTCATGGCATCGGATTGCACACCTCCTACTGTCAGATATGCCGCTGTTACAGCGACAGTTTAGGAGGTTCCGACTCTGACAATGGGAGAATGCGATGACATTAACTTTGAAGACATTAATTCATCAGAAAGATATCTCATAGAGTTGGGAATATAATTTACACAGATGTTTCATGCAGATATATCAATATAATATGGCTATGATTACAAACATAGTATCGAGGTAATTATATTACTTCTCTACTACAAATCCTTGGTCATTTCTTGTCATATACTGTTTAGTGAGTACTGTGAATCGCAGGTTCCCGTGTACCTGTGCATTGTGGATCGTTTAATGTTGTTAGTACATTGGTTGGGCGGGAAGCGCGAGAGGGGGTGTGATGATGATGATGAATCACTGATAAATTTTCGTAACATTTTCTCGATAGTCATATACACTGCTTGGGAGCTGCTTTGACGTCGTCTTTTGCATTGTGTATAGTTTTGCACTGTGACAGTCATAAGATATCCGTGGTAAATATTGGCAATTCCTAATTCATAATTGGTATCTTGGCTACTTATGTTACCAGGACCCAAATGCATAAATGAAACATTATAATGATTCCTTCTGAAGAATCGTAATCATTCACCTGCTGTTATAGTCCAAGGTGAAATAAAAAAAATCGGTTCGATTCTGGTTGTTCAAGCTCCATGGGCTTCAAAATACGCCAGATCTCATGGCTCCTAGCCCAGTATTTTTAATTTCTCATTTCAGTTCAGGATTAATGATATTTTAGTCTTCGACAGGTTCTGAGACCATTATTGTATGATGCTATAATAGCATTTCATTGTTTAACAGGTCCAGGAGCCGGGTTATTCTTCCACGCTTTCCGGAAGCCTAAGAGACACAGGACCGCATTCTCACCATCCCAACTGCTGAAGCTGGAACAAGCCTTTGACCGGAACCAGTATGTCGTGGGACAAGAAAGAAAGAAGTTAGCCGAGGACCTAAATCTATCAGAGACACAGGTAGGCCCAATATACAGAAAACAGACAGCAGCAGTACGCTTGTGGTTTTGGGATTACATTTCAAATTGGTGTCGATGCAGGGTAACTTCAGTTATTTTATATATCTTTTTTAGCATATTGATTCTCTCCCTCGATTAACTTAAGGCTTAAGGGGTTTCGTTACCTTTCATTTACCGAAAGTCACCCGATATAGCAGACAAACTGGGCATTTATAGACAATTGAGTATTTATATCAATTGAGAATGAATGTAGAACTTGGTATATCCATCAAAACTGCCGATAACTACTGAAATTTCAGCTATTTCAACTCATTTCATTTGATTTTCAGCCTAACTACACTGTCTGTGGATTTGTTTATTTTTTCTATCATTTAACATGCGACTTGGACACTTATCTCTATTGCCAGAAATCGCCATGGTATAGAGTAAATTTTTTGTGGATAATTTCACAATATGTGAAATTTCTAGCTCGATTGCTTTATGATTATAGTTATGACATGAAATTGAAACCCACAGCATGTGCTATTTCGTGAAAAAAGAGTCCATATCGAGTCATTTAAACATACATTCAGTCGCGAAAGACCCCATGGACCAAAACGCCATTTAACCTGGTGATGTGCTGTAACATTATATCTCCACTTTGGAAAATCTTTTTGGTCCAAGGGGACCGTCATGTCTAAATGTGTGTTTCAATGACTCGATATAGACCTTTTTTTCAAGAAATAGCACATGTTGCGGATTTCAATTTCATTCCCTAACTATAATCATAACGCAATCGAGCTAGAAATTTCACATATTTTGTACATATATTTACTCTTGACGTTACATTAAAACACAGTTAGTTTTAGGACATTTTATTGTTTCAATTTCAACCGCACCACGTATATAGGCCAAAATGCCGCCTTATCGTACCATCTCCTTTAAGCAAATAAATTTAATGTTAACCGTGTTATTTTTTTTCTAAGATATTTTGTTGAGAGCACATTTTTGACCGAATGCTAAATCCCATTCAAATCCATGTTATCTCTTAGATTCTGTCGTTCATACAAACATGTGATAAAAATGATCTATGTAAAACACGACATGGTCAAAATATATGATGTTTTGAATATTCTCTTTTGTCAAGTTCTACTTCAATATAAGTCCGTTATTTTGGCTTTACCATCAACTTTACCATCAACTTCAACTTTACCATCAACTTTACCATCAACTTTACCATCAACTTTAGTACATTTTTAGCATCTTTCAGATGATGACAGAAAATTTATGCGCAATGCATATTTGATAAAATACATTTATTGGTATTGTTGTAGGTTAAGGTATGGTTTCAAAATCGTCGAACAAAGTTTAAACGGGTGAAAGCCGAGGAGGACTCCGAGGAAGTCGACGATACAATCGAAGATAAAACCCAGGGGGATAACAAGGTATCACACCACGTGACACGATGGAAACTAGAAACCAACCAGATGGAAGTCGATTCTGAAGAGGAAGATGACGAGGAGCATGCGCACAGCAGTGGAATACATCAAGAGTATGTGGATACAGGTGATGTAAGCAGTTGAGAACGTGCAGCTTATATATCTCAAGAAATGCTGGTGATGTTATGGAAACAAACTTCAAATGTGCTATTTTAAAACCTGTTACAAACATTAGATAAAGATGACTTTACTTGTATATTTAATATTGATTATTGAACCTATCGAAAAAGTTGAGGAAGCTTCGCTCTTGTTATACGTGCCATATGAATTCAGCCATATTATACACAACCGTCGCATGGCTGTAGGACTCGATCGGACTGAATCATTTTACATCAGCCTAATGTGGGATTGTCTTCAAATATTGTGTATATGTGAGTAAAGTTTTCTTATCGCCGGTGTATATATGAATTATTCGGAAAGAAAGCATAATAAATAGTCTACCCTTGCAGATGGTTTATTGTTGATTTTCTTGTCCCGAGTGAATGCGCCATGCGTCATTGCCAGGACGAATTGAGAGAATTATTTGAACAGACAAAATATAGCTCAATTATGATCATATTCTATGTAAATATAAATATGATGTTCTGTCTTTGCTATACTGAAGTTTAGGACTTTTGATTGAACTTGTGAATGGTCACAGATTTCTAAAATTCATATAGATTTATCTCAGTCCTCGACGTCGATGGTGTCATAATTTTTATAATTCATCTTTAATGAATTGAAAAAATATTTAATATAATATTACTGCTTTCAAATTGTAAAACAAAAAGGGTTTATATACTTGTCACTGTTTTACTTGGGATATAATAAATATAAATATTATTCCTTTAAAAATAAAATATTACCATTAAACGTTAATTGATAAGGAGAAGAATAAATCTCGGGAATGAAAAACCAACAGCTTGCAGCAAAACTCCATAAGAAACAAATTGAATGGTACGATCAGGATGATGCAAGCTGTTTAGGCTTGGATAGTGTGGGGGAGAGGTCATGCGTTTTAGATAATTTAAGAACAACGATTAGGCTATCGTGTCCTTTCAACAACTTTATTGTTAAACATGTATCTTATCTGGACTCCAGTAACTCCAGCAAAAAGGAATGTTCAGAGCTGAAACATTGTGACTGTTAAAGTCTATCATATTAGGGTCATGTTGAGCTTATTTGTATAATCCTAGGTGCAAAGGTTCATGAGTTTTTTCCATGATTTTGCATTGTTCTTACCGTAATCCGCCTGAGGTAACGAGTCTCTATACTGCTGTGTTTTGGAGAAAATAAATTAAGAAAGTTTCTTCCGGAAATATGTTCAAATATCGGCCGAAAAATATCTTCCAAAGACATGACGTCACTCAGAGCAACCAAGTTCAAGGTCCGTGCAGTTTATTTTATTGATCTAGTGGAGGTTATAATCGTCAAGTAATCGTCAAATTTGACAATCGTCAAATAAAGAAAACATTCACATACTTCCTGGAAAATTGCTCCTATTGATGTATCTTAGTGCGTATAGCGTCTCAAGACTTGGGCTATCTCAATTATTGAAAAATGATAACATATGATTCCACCCTCTCTTAAATTCCTCATCTGAACGAATATAAGTGTAATCCAAACAAGGCATATCTTTAGTCAATTGACTTTATTTACCAATAATTGTGTAAAATATTTCTGAGTGACCGATAATTAATTCTGTAAATGAGGTGTGTGTGGTAGTTCATAGATTGTTCATCACATCAGGAATCAGGGATTTCCTGTGTTAGTAATGGTGGGATGTTCATGTCCAGCCCCGAGACTCCGGGGATAGAACAAACCTCACGCATACACGTCTGAATCTCGCGTCCTATTCAATCTAAAATGATGAGAATTGAGAAATTTCTCTGTTCCCTGTTTGCTTATACAGTACTTATTCTTTACCTATTCTCTTTTCATGTGGGGAACTCATTTTTGGAGGATTTGTCCAACACGTCTATGGTAGTTTTACTGAAGGGGACAAAATTGTATCTGCTCTTCCTCGACTCGACTCTGTAGACTCAGGTGTTCTCCTCTTTAGCCCTCTTTCCAATTGTAAAAACGATTTAATCCGCAGCGGTTTAAAACATTCACGACTTACACATCGCATAAGTACGAGTTGGTCTTTTACTGCACTCCTCTCGGGCTGTCTTTTTATCTCGTCTCCCTATTGAAAGCCCCGAGGAGTGGAGAGCATGGTATATACCAGAGTCTATCAAGTGAAGGTAATGTTAAACATTCAATACAGTGCTAAATCTTTAGCGGAAAATAGCTGGAGCAAATGATCCACCGACCAAACAAGGGTCAAAGGAAGAGATAATAACGTATTCAAACCACAACGATGTTCAACTAACACCTGCACATAGTGAAATCCTGAATGATATCCAGTGTATACAATAAGGTGTTTGTGAGAGATTCTCTGTTATACCTATCAGTTACAAGTCCAGTCTTTGGAAGGACCAAAGCCGAGAAAGCTCACTATCCGCCTGAGGATGGCATCGGGTCCACCGGGTGACAGGCACTTCGTCAATCTGTGAATACAACAAAATTACAACGGAATAATGACACTCTTTCTGTAAAGAAACCTGTGATATTTTATACAATGGGGTTTTAAATCGACCCGTTTGTTCATCTGCCTAACTAAATAGTAACAAGGGTGAGCAACAGCTTTGCATTCACTCCTGGATATAGCTCATCTCGCAAGAAAGCAACTTATGTCACTATTGATGGGGGACATGTCGCATACTTATCAACTGCACATCAAAATATGGTGTTAAATACATGAAATCACAGTCACCATATCATACTGGTATGCGGTATGTTCTGACGGTCTAGATCGTCTAGATCAGGACTCGATCTAAGGGCTGTTTAGGAGACCATCGCCCTACCTAAAATGAAATTCCCGCTGGCTAGAATGTAATGCGACGACTAGCTGGTGAACCAACTATGAACTCCTACAACACTCCTCTCCACACTCGTCCTTTCCCTCGAACACCCCTCCACCGTCGACCCTGTATGTACGAACAATGGGAACACTCATGGAGCACTTATTTCAAAGGGTCGATGTCTTCGATCACGATCGAAAAAGTAATTACACATGGACAAAGACTGGCTAAATAATGTCGGATCTGATAATTGTATCATAGCTACATATATATCTATCGATGAGTCTAGAAGAATTTCAATATCAAACTACGTGAATATCATGCATACAATAATTGTAATTAAATGAGATTAACAATGGAACTTATTGAAATATTAGTATTGTGGATTTGACAGCAAACGCCCATTTGACTCTATTCGTGCCATGTTATCCAACTAGGGACCGTGTGGATTCATAGTCTCCACATGAATATCTGAAATGATAGCGCGACTGAGATACTAAAGCTTCTTCCAAGAATCCACCGTATTCTCGAATGTGAATGTGAGGTGCCGATGTAAGCGTTCCTGTGGAGTCCTATGGTTGCTTTTTAGTCGCCAGACGTCGTCAATTTTCCTGCTGGTGGACTGTTAGTCCCGCGGCTCGCCCTCTGTACATGTCATTCGACAAATATATGTAGGTTTATTGTTTTGGTGGGAAATTTAAGTCGAACGATGTCGGGCATTACAGGTTAGTTTTTCTGGGTATTCTTGCATTTACCAGATTTACTTCATGTTGAGACGTTCCCTTCATCAGACGTCCTCGGTTCTCATCCATTAACCATTTGCAAAAATCTGAGACACGGGCGTGATGTTCAAGCGCGCACACTGCAGCTCACGGCTCGCCAGTCGATACAATCTATGGCCCGATGTAGCAGGGCCGAATATAAACAGCTATATCTAAATAAATATAGGTTTCCTGAAATGTATTTACCTCTACAGACTTTCTATAACAAATCACCTTCCCTATGGTGTAAACTAATATAATTATGATTTTGGCAAATTACGTCAAAATTTCATTTAAAATTTGTAGTTCAGCTAATCCGTTCTCCATGTTCGTAATGAGAGGACGGCTTGACCGAAGGAGTAGCTCTAACAAAGATGATTTTTGCACTCAATTGCGCTACCAATGGAAAATTTATTTACCCCTCACCAGAAAGATAAAGGTTTACTGGACAAGTCTATGTAATTATATTTGTTAATAAATGATGAGAAATTACGTCAAAACACCTTTGAGAGTGAGCAAAATTGAGGTGTTTTGGGGGAGATACGGTCGGTTGCACACCAACTGTTGTTTCTGATTGACCGAAAGCTAATATGCTGAGCAGTGACCACTGGCATACGCGAGTTAACACCTCTTACATTCTCACTGGAGTTTCTCGGTATGACCAGATCAGCTATTAGTTTGAGCTTATCTGTCATCACATCTCCCAAGCTAGCGTATCTATAATATCGCTTATGCCGGTGCCAGAGGTCGTGTGGATGCTTCACAGTCTTCACACGAACATCTGCAATAAAAGCGCGGCTGAGATACAAAGGCTACTTCCAAGAATCCGCCGTATTCTCGGATTTGAATGTGAGGTGCCGATGGAAGGTTTCCTGTTCAGTCCTGTGGTTGCTTTTTAGTCGTCAGACGTCGTCAATTTTCCCCACCTCTTGTATATCTCTCCAATTTATCAATACCAATAAACAATCCATAGACCCCAAAAGAAGATATTTCTCATTCAAGATTATTCTTCCTCAATGTATTCATTGGACACCAACGCTCTCTAGTTCCGTAATTCCGCATGTTTTTAAGTTTGTCTATCATATCTAGATATACTGATAATAATTATATCTCTGCATCGGAATTATATATCATCTATAAAAAAGAATCGTTTGTTTTTCTTAAAATTTTGAAAACGAACGATTATCCGCATCAATCCAAACAATTAGATATAAAAGAGTTCTCAGCCCTCGCCCATGGATATCACACCTCTTCTACCCACACGTTCATGGAATTGTACTCTCTCAGAGGGCAAAATAGTGAAATCTAAACGCAGAATCGTTTTACTTAAAGATCATCACTTACGAAGGCGGCGTGTTTACAGAGGGCCTAGTAGAAGACTGGGATCATTGATGTGAACACGTTCTGCCGTAATTGGTGTGTAACCAGAGGTGTGAACGACCAGGATTTAGGAACATACCTCTAACAATCAAAGTAAATACTAGTATTTTGATTGGCCACATGATATGGTTGGAACTCGTGTCTAGAAAGCACATATAGCTAATTGGGCCGAAGTTCTCTCGAGAGGCCAAACCTCTCCATCCTTATTTGAATGCAATTAAAACGATATGAGCTATTTGAAGACGGCTTCTCGCTTGCACTAAGCCCTGGTACCTGTCTGTCTGAATAGCTAAGTGATTCCGGCTTAAACAAAAAGAAAGCAGAGCCCTGCCCCAAGTATCCGATAGTGTGAATGTATTGTCAAAATGGAGGTCGAATTTCAATCACCGCCACAAAGTGTAAACACCGGGCGCAAAATCTCACAATTTAAACATGTCTCCGACGTCAATTTGCGGATTATAGGCTAGTATATCACGATAACTCACATAATAGAAACACCTTACCTGAATTAGACCACGGTTTTCAATTGGCACTGGAGTTGAAACCCAAGTGTTTAGCACCACAGGTGTTGAATAAAACAATAGTTTGAGCGAAACCGTGGTTGTCCACTTTTCTCCACGTAGTGGACTAGAACTAGAGAATAAAAACAGGTAGCTTCACGATTGTTTAATTTGAAAATGATATGTACATTATAGATATATATACATTATTTAACCGAACTTATATACCTTTTTATCGCAAGTGTACAACTTTCACGTTGCTTCTTACCTGCAAAACGGTTACAAACAAAGCATTTATGGAGAACACAATGGTATCGTAACAGACTTGGCAGACATGCTCAAACACAGCTCATACTATGGCCACAACAACAAACACGAGAGACACCACCGCCCAGCTTGTACTGTGGCCAATACAACAATCATGGGCCCCCACCCCCTCAGCTTGTACTGCGGCCACACCGCAGCAAATATGGATGACTCAACCCCAAGCTTTTACTACGACCACCACATTCCCAGCGTGAACGACGGCAACCACAGCAGAAATGAGAAATTCTACCCCTGATTTGTAGTGCGGCCACTATTACAAACAAGAAGGACTGTCCCTTGCTCTGTGGCCAAGATGACAACCATGGAAGCCTCCTCCCCAAGACTTCACTGCGGCCTCCACAACAAACAAGGAAAACCACCGCGTGATTATACTGCGGTAACCACAACACTCAAGGAAAACTCCATCCCCAGCTTGTACTGCGGCCATCACAGCAGACAAGACTGACTCATCCCGAGCCTA
>JAVTVY010042427.1:0-18494 GCA_036873755.1 Hanleya hanleyi
AAGGGTATTTTGCACAGCTAGACTACAAGGGGAACCTGTGTACCAAATTTGGCAAAGATCCATGCAGTCATTCCCGAGAAATCGCAATAACAACGTTTCATGGGGAAATCCAAGATGGCCGCCTGATGGACATATTGGATTTTGAAATCTGATCAGAAAGGTATCTTGCACAACTGGACCACAAGGGCAACCTGTGTACCAAATTTGACAAAGATCAATGCAGTACTTCCGGAGAAATCACGATAACAAAGTTTCATGAGACGAGAGATTCTGAAGGATCTTGGCGCCCACCATTGTCCGATAATTGTAAGCTAATGACAAGAGGATCTTTTTGTCCATTGTTACTAGGAACAAGCGATTGATTTGAAATTTTGTTTACAGAATTTCGAATCTGAGCGAAAAAGATCGAAAAAGGAACACTGGAAAACACCAAGATATCTTCCTAAGTTTCAGGAGTTTCAAGATTTCTAGAAACCGTACTTATGTCGGTTGTTATAGTACAAGAGAAATGAGCAAAGTTAGTCTGAAAGTTAATGTAAATGTACGGCGGATCCTTCGTCTTCGTTTTGTAGTATTTTTTTTTGCTTTTTTTGCACGTGTCATCATTGGGTACTGGAAGCGAAGACAAATCTCTTTGCCACTTTGGCATGAGCTATGAAACATACTTACGATTTTATAATTAGGAACGAATGCTGTTTACTGGGCTAGTTTGAGATATCTCTTTTAAGATACCATGCTCGAAAATGGTAAGATGGTACAATACTTAATACTGAAGGGATCCGGTCCGCGCAGTAAATTTGAAACTTCGAACGTGTCTGAATCCTGATTATCTCCCTTGGATCGAAACATGCAGTAGTCTACAGTTGTCACAAGAGTGACATCCCTTCATGTAGTCGACCCGCCAGCAGAAGAAACGGTAGGGCAGTTCACTTGCAACTGCATGGACTAAAGAAAACTGATTTAAAATTTAAAGAAATACGTTTTAATTCCGAATTATTTGAACTCCTTGGTATGGAAGGCGAAGGTGCGGATATTTTCTATAGTCAATATATAGAATATGCCCCACCGTTTGATCCGCCGACTCTTGTGATGCAACGTCACAACTCGGAAATACCGTATTAATTTGAAGCGTAACTTGGATTTTCGAATCGGACCAAAAAAAGGTATCTTGCACAACTAGGCCCTATGTGAGACCTGTGAACCAAATTTCAGAAAGATCCATGAAACATTTCCAGAGAATTCACGATAACAATGTTTCCAGGGGAAATTCAAGATGGCTACCTGGCGGCCATATTGGATTCTCGAATCGGACCATAAAAGGTATGTTGCACAACTGGGCCACAAGGGGAACCTGTGTATCAAATCTGAGGAAGATCAATGCAGTACTTCTTGAGAAATCACGACAACAAAGTTTCATGGGGAAATCCAAGATGGGCGCCTGGTGGCCATATTGGATTTTCGAATCGGATCAGGAAAGGTATCTTGCAAAACTAGACGACAAGGGAAACCTGTGTACCTAATTTGACAAAGATCCATGCAGAAGTTCCTGAGAACTCGCAATAACAAAGTTTCATGGGGAAATCCAAGATGGTCGCCTGGTGGCCATATTGGATTTTCGAATCGCACCAGAAAAGGTATCTTGCACAACTAGACGACAAGGGGAATCTGTGTACCAAATTTGACAAAGATCCATGCAGAAGTTCCTGAGAACTCGCAATAACAAAGTTGCATGGGGAAATCCAAGATGGCCGCCTGATGGACATATTGGATTTTGGAGTCGGACCTCAAAAGGTATCTTGCGCAACTAGACCCCAAGGGGAACCTGTGTACCAAATTTGAGAAAGATCCATGCAGTACTTCCTGAGAAATGAGGATAAAGTTTCATGGGGAAATCCAAGATGGCTGCCCGGTGGCCATATTGGGTTTTCGAATCAGACCAGAAAAGGTATCTTGCACAACTAGACCCCAAGGGGAACCTGTGTACCAAATTTGAGAAACATCCATGCAGTACTTCCTGAGAAATGACGATAACAAAGTTTCATGGGGAAATCCAAGATGGCTGCCTGGTGGCCGTATTGGATTTTCGAATCGGACCAGAAAAGGTATCTTGCACAACTAGACCCCAAGGGGAACCTGTGTACCAAATTTGAGAAAGATCCATGCCGTAGTTCCTGAGAAATCGTGATAACAATGTTTCATGGGGAAATGCAAGATGGCTGCCTGGTGGCCATATTGGTTTTTCGAATCGGACCGAAAAGGGCATCTTGCACAACTAGACCCCAAGGGGAACCTGTGTACCAAATTTGAGAAAGATCCATGCAGTAGTTCCTGAGAAATCGCGATAACAAGGTTTCATGGGGAAATCCAAGATGGCTGCCTGGTGGCCATATTGGATTTTCGAATCGGACCAGAAAAAGGTATCTTGCACAACTAGACCCCAAGGGGAACCTGTGTACCACATTTGAGAAAGATCCATGCAGTAGTTCCTGAGAAATCGCGATAACAAGGTTTCATGGGGGAAATCCAAGATGGCTGCCTGGTGGCCATATTGGATTTTCGAATCGGACCAGAAAAGGTATCTTGCACAACTAGACCCCAAGGGGAACCTGTGTACCAAATTTGAGAACGATCCATGAAGTAGTTCCTGAGAAATCGCGATAACAAGGTTTCATGGGGAAATCCAAGATGGCTGCCTGGTGGCCATATTGGATTTTCGAATCGGACCGAAAAAGGTATCTTGCACAACTAGACCCTAAGGGGAACCTGTGTACCAAATTTGAGAAAGATCCATGCAGTACTTCCTGCGAAACGACGATAACAAAGTTTCATGCGGAATTCCAAGATGGCTGGCTGGTGGCCATGTTGGATTTTCGAATCGGACCAGAAAAGGTATCTTGCACAACTAGACTCCAAGGGGAACCTCTGTACCAAATTTGAGAAAGATCCATGCAGTACTTCCTGAGAAATGACGATAACAATGTTTCATGGGGAAATCCAAGATGGCTGCCTGGTGGCCATATTGGATTTTCGAATCGGACCAGAAAAGGTATCTTGCACAACTAGACCCCAAGGGGAACCTGTGTACCAAATTTGAGAACGATCCATGAAGTAGTTCCTGAGAAATCGCGATAACAAGGTTTCATGGGGAAATCCAAGATGGCTGCCTGGTGGCCATATTGGATTTTCGAATCGGACCAGAAAAGGTATCTTGCACAACTAGACCCCAAGGGGAACCTGTGTACCAAATTTGAGAACTATCCATGAAGTAGTTCCTGAGAAATCGCGATAACAAGGTTTCATGGAGAAATCCAAGATGGCTGCCTGGTGGTCATATTGGATTTTCGAATCCGACCAGAAAAAATGTCTTGCAGAACTACACCCCAAGAGGAACCTGCATACCAAATTTGAGAAAGATCCATAAAGTAGTTCCTGAGAAATCGCGATAACAAGAATTGTTTACGGACGGACTGACGGACGACGGACGCCAGACGGACGGACGACGGACCACGGACGAAAAGTGATTTGAACAGCCCACCATCTGGTGATGGTGGGCTAAAAATAGAGTAAAACATAAGAGCTATAACTTCATCTACAACCAGTACACAGCAATTTCATAATGGGACGAAAACGTATTCGGAGGGATAAACCATTTTCCGCCGACAACCGAGAGTATCTCAGGCAGAAACGGACCCCATTGATATCTCCAAAGAATTACAGAATTGATCTACATTATACTCGAGGGTGAAAGATACATAATTATGTAGTGGTTATCATATAAATGGTAAAAGTTTTCAAAAGAATACACGTTTTCTGGTACATACACACGTTCATATTAGGTTTATACCCATTCTGGTACGTCCATATTTTGATTGGTCAAATATTCCGATAAACAATCTTTTCATAGTTATTATAACATTAGAATTACGTCAGTTATTATCATGTGCAAATTTATTTTGCAATTCGAGCATCAATACTAGTGTTACCTACCCCAAATTGTCGATGGCAAATACAAGTGGCACGCGTTTAGTTCCAGACGGACCTGATCTTCCTCGATGGAGCTGTCGGGATTTACTCCTACTTACTCTCAAACTGCATTTACGCTGGAAGATTTATTTAACAATCACAAAACGTTTCTCAAGGAAAGAGGTATTTGTCTTCCAACCAAACATAACGATATACCAAAAGTATACTGGACTCCCAAAATGCATAAATCACCATACAAAGCTAGATTCATGGCTGGTTCTAGAAGCTGCACCACCAAGCTTCTTTCAACCCTGTTGACGAGGGCCCTTCAGGAGGTAAAAGCATTTTGGGAAAGGTATTGCGCCACTATTTCTAAACACTCTGGCGTTGAATGTATGTGGATATTGAAAAACTCAAAATGTCTTACGGAAGAACTTACGAAAGCCGAGAGGGGACTTCTGACTTCTGACTTCCGACTTCCGACTTCTGACTTCCGACTTCTGACTTCTGACTTCCGACTTCAGACGTAGGATTTTTTTTTATAATGAATTACATCTTAAATTATGAAGCATGGAATAACACAATACCATTATTATGGCATATTGTGCTTAAAAACCTGCTTGCATGTACTTATAATAATCAGATAACCATTGGAGTTTATCTTGAGCTATGTTCTGATTATTAAAATGCCATAACTTCTATTGTAAATCGAAAAGCCCTATGTCACAAGTCAAAGGCTCTTCAATTAGATAATATAATTGCACAATTTGATACATTACGAATAATCGCATTTAATGCGCCCTTTCCACATTAATCGTTGGGCAATGCTGTCTTGTCCCAGTGGCAGCGACCGGTGCACAGCACGTGGACCACCTCGTGATCTCCGGTTCGTTCTCATGATCCCTTCCTTATGTTTATAACATGGAGCGGGTTTTTTCAAATGTTGATAACTGGTGTAATATGAAAATATGGATCAAATATTCCTACTATCCCAAAAAAGGCCCTAAGTTGCTTGATCGGTTTTATTGAAAGTGGATCTATTTCATTCAACACCGCATTATCAATGGGGGGAATTTAGCTCGATCATACCATCAGATCGTATCATTAGCTCATATAATTGACTAACCTTTGTTTCTATCTACATATTTCACTTTTCCAAAATCTTTTCCAAAGCTTTAACTTGATTATTTTGATTTTGACTTCCGACTTCCGACTTCTGACTTCTGACTTCCGACTTCTGACTTCCGACTTCTGACTTCTGACTTCTGACTTCTGACTTCTGACTTCCGACTTCTGACTTCTGACTTCCGACTTCAGAATTTTGGACATCCATTCACCCCTTGCAACTTTACCTTTACATACATGATAATAATACCTATATTTCCGTCTGTGACTTTGTTCTTTGATCTTTCTGATTACTAGTATTGGCAATTTAAAAGGAAACCCCAATGCTCTAGGTCCAGTTTTAGGCCACGGTTACAGAGACATTAGGTTTGAAGTTTAAATCTGCTATTGATGGAATTTATTGCAAATGATATTTGGTGATGTCACCAAATGAACTCAAGATGATGAGCTAGATTATACTGGAATTGTCACAAAGCTGTAAGTCTAATCTCTTTCTTTGTAATATTGCTTATTTATAGCATCATGAAAACTAGTTCTAAAAAGTTCTGGTAATGGTACGATATTTTGATATGATTTGGCTTAATTGGGCTTGACAAAATTAGGTTTAGTTTTTTTTGTGTCCTAGAATCTGGGAAAGCAGAAAATCGTAAATAATATTTGAATAATCGATAAATATAATGACATCCTCTTGTCGCATTGATGCGTAAATTATCATACTATATTATTCGATAATGTTTTGGAAGTAATTGTGATCAGTTGAATAGAATTGTGCAATTATTTTATGTAATTGAGTCGTATTACACATTACGTTACCACATTTTTTGTTAATATTTACGTGGGGGGGGGGGGGTTCGAAATGCCCCCGCCCCTGGACAGATCCCAAAAGGCCTAGGCCAGATAGGGTTATCCCAGAATATATTTCAATGGATAATGGTATATTTTCGACCTGAAGTTGCCAAAATTATCATACATGTAAGCTTATTAGTCCTTTATTAGGATATTTGATCCATTCATATTATCATATTTACTTTATTTCAGTTATCAGTACATGAAAAACCCGCTCCATGTTATAAACATAAGAAGGGATCATGAGAACGAACCGGAGATCACGCGGTGGTCCACGTGATGTGCACCGGTCGCCACCACTGGGACAAGACAGCATTGTCCAACGATTAATGTGGGAAGGGCGCATTAAATGAGAATTATTCGTAAGGTGTCAAATTTTGCAATTATATTATCTAATTGAGGCGCCTTTGACTTGTGACATAGGGCATTTCGATTTACAATAGAAGTTATGGCATTTCAATAACCAGAACATAGCTCAAGATAAACTTCAATGGTTATCTGATTATTATAAGTACATGCAAGCAGGTTTTTAAGCACAACATGCCATAATAATAGTATTGTGTTATTCCATGCTTCATAATGTAATGCATTATAAAAGAAAAAAATCCTAAGTCTGAAGTCTGAAGTCGGAAGTCGGAAGTCAGAAGTCGGAAGTCGGAAGTCAGAAGTCAGAAGTCCCCTCTCGGCTTTCGTAAGAACTTGATGCTAAAGGTCACATACCGTATAGACATGTATCCACATGGGATTTCTCGACTCCCTATACCACAATCCCTCATCAGGACATTATTGACCGGCTAAGTTCATTAATAGTATCTGTGTTCAAGAAAACTGATCGTAGATATATTAATGTCGGAAGCCATAAAGCATTCTTTAGCTCTACTACATACAAGAGATATCATTAATGGGATGTTTCTTTGTTTATAGAGTTGCTTGAATTTCTCATCAAAAATATCTATGTGAAATTTGGCAATACAATATATCAGCAGCATATAGGTATTCCAATGGGTACTAATTGTGCACCTCTGTTGGCTGATCTATATCTGTTCTCTTATGAATATGACTATATGCAGGCGCTTTCAAAAACCGATCCATTCAAAGCCCGTTCCTTCTCATTCACCAAACGCTATATAGACGATCTTCTCGCTGTGGATAATCGCTCTATAAATGACACAGTGAAGGATATATATCCACCTTCACTGGATTTGAAGGAAACTACAGATAACCCTACAGGCACATCGTATTTGAACCTATATCTTTATAAAAATGAAGCGGGCCTTCTCTCTCGTCGACTGTATGACAAAAGAGATGATTACAATTTCGACATCGTAAACTATCCCTTTCTGGACAGTAATATTCCAGTGGGACCTGCATATGGCGTATACATATCACGCCTAGTAGCATTTGCTAGATCCTGTGTTAAATGTGACGATTTTAATCAACGTCACAAAACATTGTTGCAGAAACTTATAAAACAGGGCTACACCACCAAGCGCCTCCACTCAAAGTTTCTCAAATTTGGCGATACATATCGCATGCTGATAGCAAAATACGAGCGTAGCGTGCAAGATCTATGGCGTTACGTTTCGTAACTTGTGTCTAATTCCGCTTAACCCGGGACTAGGGGCCGTATGAACCCATGTACTTCAAGATCCCCATGGTACTCATATGAGCTGTCACAATCAAAGCGTGACTGAGATACATCATTCTTTGGATGACGACTTTGCAACGAATATTATGGATTAAGAATACTGATCAGCGATACGGATTTGATATTTTTGGAACATCATGGTGTCTTGCTGGCATCATTGAAAACTGTTGACCGCTTCTCTCTTGCAGGAAACAAGCCCATGTTCATGTATACTATGATTGTCTTTTTGAATTTGGTGCTAATACTGTTATATGGAATATGTCTTTGGATTATTGACGCGGATATTCTCTAATGGACGACGGTTGAATTATGAATGACGGATCTGACGCTTGTAATTTGGATTTAGGCATTATCCGGCTTGCACTTTCAGAAATCTTTTATCACTTATGTGGCAGTGAGTTAATGCATGAAATAGGTGTGATCATTGTGATTTTTGATTGATTGAAATTGTAGTTTAAGGACCGCTTCCAATACGGATTTCGCGGGTATCAACTCAATGTTTTATTTAAATTTCACGGTACATTTCTTCGTTAATGTAAGATAATTTGCAGCACTAGATATTAAAATAAATAATTAAATAATAAATAACATTGAGAGAGCAGAGGGAAATATATCAGTGTGTATTTATATACAGAAGGGCTGTGATATCTACTCATAATGCACTTTCAGTTTACTCGACATCCCGTCGAGCGGTGACCGTCAAGGTGTGAAACGAGCTCATCGAATGAGTTCCAGTCATTTCTGTACGTTAAAATCGGATTAAAAACATTATTTTGGAACTATACCAAACTATAATTTTCGAAATAATTATCCCTCAATACTTGACTTCGATGTCCATTTTGGAAAAAATATCTCAGTATAAAATTTGAGCATCAATAGCAAAATTCGAGACTACCTAAGCGCCTTTTGCCTTTTCGATCGATTTCTGCTATTCTTTTTCTTCACCTAATTTACATGGACATGGTTTATTTCTCGAAAAGTATTTATCTTAGAGACCTGAAATTTGGTGTGATTATTTGATACACTATGTACTCCTTGACCGTGTCTCAGAATGTCGATACTTGTAATAGTTCGTTTTTAATTCAGCTTCAAAGTTTAACACTGGGAGTTACTGGATTTTATAGAGAAAATTTTCATTAAAAGTCAATAGAAAAAGAACTAGACCAACTGAGACACATATTTCCTGTTGGAGTTGTCTTCTACTAGAAATGATGCTATATGTGAGGATAAGTGAAATACTTTATTGGAAGTAGCCATTTTAAATAGAAGGCTCATTTTAGAACTTAATTTGATTAACATCCAAATATCTTCACAACAAATATGTTTATAGCGAACAAATTTATATATTTGGAATCCTTGAGAAATCCTTGATATATACATTGTCATAGCTATGAGGCTTATTTTTGACTGTATAAAGAGAAATCCAAGAGGGGGTGTAAAATTGTCTACAGGAGGGCGCTATATCCTTAACGTTTCAGGTCTTTCGTGCCCAGCGTCCCTGTGAGAAAGAAAATGCACGCAATATATCACACGGAGATCAAGCTAGATTCAGCTGCTGTATCCGGAACAGTTTGTCAATATGAAAGGCCTATATATTTTAACTCTAGTTGACGAGCGTACTGATTGTGGCTTAGTAGACTACAACAAAAAAAACAAGATGGACTTGCATGTCTGCAAGGACGTATTTCATACCGGTATGGATTTATCAATACTTGTAATAGGGTTCATTCATTTATAAATTTCTGTAAAGGTAGGTGTTGTAAATGTCACTATTACTGCTATTTTACAGATCATAGCAGCTGTATCAAATTATACAGACAACCAATGTGTGTTTGCATGTTTTGTGAAATTAACTTCACATTTGAAATAAGCATATCTTCCTTCTGTACAGAAACTAATTTCTGGACGTACAGAAACTAATTTCGGTACGTACAGAAATTAATTTCGGGACGTACAGAAACTAATTTCGGGACGTACAGAAATTAATTTCGGGACGTACAGAAATTAATTCCAGGAAAAAAAAAATAAAAAAAATAAAAAATAACATTTTTATTGTATGTCCCCTATGAGCCACCGTAATAGATTGTATGGGATAAGCTTTGCATACATGAGTACGCTGCTGACCCGAGACAGATAACACCTCTCGATAATAAATAGGCCCTACATACGCTCGTCCACAATGGCGGTAAAACCTGCGATTGTGAAACCCCATTTTGAGCGGCTAGCGAGTGGATTAGCTGGTGCCGAAGGTCCAGTATTTGGTAAAGACGGTACATTTTACATGGTAGCACCGGAAGTTGAAGTAAACGGGTTACCTGCTGGGCAAATTGTGCGGGTTGATGTACTAACCGGTCAGGTAAACTTTACAATACACAGACATTGGTTCAATGTAGGAACTGCAACGTGATCGACCTGATAAACAAATTATTCTCGACTCGTGCTACGTCCAAATCGCTCGTGAAACTCTCTCCCTTGTGCATGCTGGATGGTGAACCCTCCATACCCCATGTTCCCAAAAATCTGGAGCTCTCGAAATAGCGAGGGAGCATTGAACGAAGCAATGTATTACATTCATTTCCAGTTTTGTGCCAGTGTATTAAAGGGGGAAATTTTGGGAACTGGGGGCATATAGATCTGGAATCAACCATCCCCAAGTACATGTTGAACTCTATTGAAATGTACATGTAGCTATATACATTAGCTTAGCTGTAACTAAGACGGAATTAAGGGGGAGGGAAATCTGAATCAATATATTCTGAGAGGCGATAAAGGGGGGAGAAATCTACATCGACATCTTCTGTGAAGAGATGGATAGAGGAGAGAAAGACTTACCTCATGACAGCACGACAGTGCGACAGTTTCCAAGCTTCTGTACTGAAGACGGAATAAAGGGGAGAGAAATCTACCTCAATATTTCCTGCGAGACGGCAAAAAGGGGAGAGATATGTACCTCAACATATTCGGCGAGTGTATAGAGGGGAGAAAAACTTACCTCACCACAGCACGACAGTGCGACAGTCTCCAAGCTACCTTACTAAAGACGGAATTAAGGAGGAGAGAAATCTGAATCAATATATTCTGTGTGAGGCGATAAAGGGGAGAGAATTCTATCAAGAACTATTCGGTGAAGGGATGGATAGTGGAGAGAAAAACTTACCTCACGACAGCACGACAGTGCGACAGTCTCCAAGCTCACGTACTGAAGACGGAATAAAGGGGAGAGAAATCTACCTCAATATTTTCTGCGAGACGGCAAAAAGGGGAGAGATATGTACCTCAACATATTCGGCGAATGTATAGAGGAGAGAAAAACTTACCTCACGACAGCACGACAGTGCGACAGTCTCCAAGCTACCTTACTAAAGACGGAATTAAGGGGGAGAGAAATCTAAATCAATATATTCTGTGTGAGGCGATAAAGGGGAGAGAATTCTATCAAGATCTATTCGGTGAAGGGATGGATAGTGGAGAGAAAAACTTACCTCACGACAGTGCGACAGTCTCCAAGCTCACGTACTGAAGACGGAATAAAGGGGAGAGAAATCTACCTCAATATTTCCTGTGAGACGGCAAAAAGGGGAGAGAAATCTACCTCAAAATATTCGGCGAATGTATACAGAGAAAACCTTACCTCACGACAGCACGACAGTGCGACAGTCTCCAAGCTACCTTACTAAAGACGGAGTTAAGGGGGAGAGAAATCTGAATCAACATATTCTGTGAGAGGCGATAAAGGGGAGAGAAATCTACCTCGACATGTTCTGTGAAGGGCTTGATAGAGGAGAGAAACACTTACCTCACGACAGCACGACAGTGCGACAGTCTCCGGGCCAAGATGCCTTACTATAGAACGAAGGGGAGAGAAATCTATCTCAACATATTCGGTGAAGGGATCAATGGATAGAGGAGAGAAAAACTCCCAGTTACCTTACTAAAGACGGAATAAAGGGGAGGGAAATCTGTCAGAAATTATCCATCGTGTGGCTGGGGGTTATAGGAAGCTCGGACTACTCCATGGTATAAGATATAATGTAAATTTCATCTAACCTGGTACTCAGTTATGTTGGCGTTCGCTCTCCTGAACAGGATGAAATTGGCCGAATAATTGAGAACTATACCAGGGAAAACGCTCTGTCGTGAACGAGAGTTTTTCTCTCATCTATCTATTCCTTCATTGAATATGTCGAGGTAGATTTATCTCCCCCTTATCCCGTGTCACAGAAATTATCGAGGTACCGGTACATTTTTCTCCCCTTTATTCTTGTTTAGGAAGACTTCGATCTCTCGGACTGTCTTCCAATGAGTTTTCTCCCATTTATCGCATGTTGATAAATGTAGATTGGATACTGTCGTAGTGTCGCGAAGTAAATTTTTCTCTCCTTCCTTCACTGAATGTATTGAAATAGATTTTCCTCCCCTTTATCCCTTCTTTTTGAAGGTAAATTGGAGACTGTCGCACTGTCGTGCTGTCGTGATGTAAGATTTCCTCTCCTCTATCCATCTCTTCACCGACCAGATCGTGGTAGATTTCTCTCCCCTTTATCCCCGTCTCGCCGAATATTTTGAGATAGATTTCTCTCCCCTTTATTACATCTTTAGTAAGGTATAATGTAGACTGTCACACTGTCGTGCTGTCGTGAGGTAAGGTTTTCTCTCCTCTATTCATCTCTTCACCCAGACTAACGCGCCCTGACATGAGTTCTCTCCCTTTTATCATTAACCTCGTCTTGTGTTGATAACATCATCCTCGTCCTGTGTTGAAAGCATCTTCCGGTTGGGTGGTGTGGAGGGAAATTTACATTTGGGAACTGGGGGCATGGAGGATCCCCCTCTGCTGGATGGTGTACAGTGTTTGGGGGAGTTCCGAATCACTTTTCACATCCAGACTGCTAGCGCTCGTTCTTTCACGAGGTGAGAGCGACTGCTGGTCTTATATTCTAGGGAAATCTGTCGTCTATAATTGTATGTAAAAAAATCTTCAATCGGACTTGTCAATCGATGAGAAAATAACCTCCGCTTCAGTGCACCAGCGCGGGCAGTTGCGAATCATTTTGGTGAGTTGCGGATCACGCCATCTAGCGGCCGTTACAGGCACTGAGAATGGGATTTTTATTGGCTTGAGGGGTCATCTGCTAATCATCCATAGGCCGGTGAAGCCCTGGAGAAGATTTCAATGTTGCCTTAATTCTCCCCGCCATGTGAGCGAATTTTCAACTGTTGCAGTCCAGGCACAAATGACACGCAGATCTAGCGTCGAAAATGTTCTGAAGTATATTTATCTTGGAGCGAGCCTACAAAATTGCATTGTAATCTCAATTTAATTATTTTTTAGAACATTTTAGGATACGATGTCTGACAATCATGGAGGGTGGGCTAGTGAACTTTCCTGTACTGCTTCAAAACGACAAAACAGAGGAAGCGGGAACTTCGTGACTTTAAAGCTTATCATATTGGGGTCATTTTAGGCCTGGGCCGAGCAGAGGATCATGGGTAAATTCAAAAGGCGGCCGTGTGGTATCTCAGAAATTCGTTTTTTCAGCCAGTTCTGTCCATTTCTTCGAATTTTTCTGGCCTAAAAGGACTAGAAAGTATTTTATTTGGGCAAAAGTAGTTATTCTCTACTTTATTTGGTAGTTTATGAAAGAAAAATCGGAAAATTAGAATTTCGAAAAATCGGTCCAAAAAATAGTCGACAAATGGCTGACGAGATGACGTTACTCGACGTCATCATAGCGTTCATCTTAAGCTTTGTTACTCTTTCAGGTAGAGCTTGAACAGAAGATACTGTGTTTTATGTTGCAGCGCTCTAGCCCTATGGATAGCGAAAATATATGGGTTGACTCCCTCCCCCCACCCCTCACCTGCGATACACCCCAAATCTTCCAGACCAGATAGTGTTAATAAAGGGACATCCATGTTATTGAACTTGTAGAAACCTCGCTCAGTGATAAACAATTTTATTTATATTAAACTTTTTATATTGGAGTAGGAGATATGTCTGAAATTATTGAATATGATGATGTAATATCGAGAAAATGATTTGTTCACCAAGGTTTGAAATGATTCGCGTACATAGTTCCGGTTACAAGGATATTGTCAGTGGTTCATTTTTTGTTTTTTTTTGGCAATGCCATGGATTGACCAATCTTCCTTAAAGTCGGTTTACACCTGTTGTATTATTTGTGAGACGGTCCCTTATTCACCGATTTCAAGTTATGAACGGCGCTTATTTCGTTGATTCGGAATTGACATCTCTATAGCGCCATCATATTACAGTGCTGGTCAGTTAACATTTATCGCAAATCACTAGATATTTTGTTTGGCCATTTCGCAAGATTTTGTCACTTAAATAAATACTGAATGTACCGCCTAAACCCACCTTATTTCGCGTAGATTCACTACTGGAAAATTCGCACGTGTTTTTCGACTCGGTGTCAATTTGTCATTGCACAGTACCGGAAGTATTACGTTGCCGAATTGACCGGAAAAGAAACGATGCAGGTCGGTTGTTTGACATTCATTTCAGTCCATGAAAACAGACGTTCCAATAAACCTAAAAAGTTTTAATCGGATGCTTTACTTCAAGAAATATCAGGCATTAATTAGGAAAGTGATCCGCAACTCCCCCAAACACTGTATAGACAAGGCGATTATGCACAATGTGTGTCTTTCTTTTATCTCCTATACCTGACAGGTGACTGTCGTCTGCACCCCTTCAGTGGACGGTTATGGCGGGATACCTGCTGGTTTGCAATGTGATAAGAACGGGGACATCTGGGTGGCCGATATGAGACTTGGTTTACTTCGTATGTCGCCTGATGGTACGTTTAAACAGGTAGGCAAGCAATTTTGAGAACTTTGAGAATCTCTGGGGACAAAAAGAACGATCTTGAATCTTGACACAGATGGCACTATCTCGAAGACATTTGAATACGTCCCGAGAGAGAATTCTGTTGTAAGAGGGAAATCCTTACAACTGCATTTAACACGAATACTATGAAAGAGCATGATCTATTAGGCTTGCAGCTGTTAGAAATTGCCGCCATCGTCTATACGACATTATGCCCATGTACCCGTTTTGAATTAACTCGTTGGCAAAAGCAATATTCTTAGTATGCCTGCGGATAAAAACAATCACATTGCCACGAGGAAAACAATCTTATCATTTCTACGTAGCTCCGTACTGGCCTTGATGGATAGGCCCCACTTTTTCTCCAAACGAGGTTCTTAAATTTATAAATAGCTATATATATTTAGACAGCATTGACTTCTCCAATTTGAATATATAGCAACATGTATCTTAAAAGTGGGTGATCTATTTATCATTTCATCCTACCTTCATATCAGGGAAAACGCCCAGCTGCTGGAGAATATGACGCCATTAGACAGATTTGGTGGGTGTCGGTTCTGGTTCTTTGGCTAGATAAACTAGACATCTCCACTTATAAAGAGAACTGAGCCGCCAAAGCCGTCAATGGGGCTATGAGTAGGACTGAATTCCAGGGATACCCGCATATAGGGGGCCTATATATCCCAGATAGCATATCTAGGTTGGAACAGCGTTGCTAAGGGGTTTCACGCACACGTTATAAGATGGTCATATTGCTAATTGAATTGACGTTGAAAAGACGACGGTATGATATCTGGGATCACTGTGGTGTATCTCGTATCATCTAACTTCATTAACCTCTGGAAGCTTACGATTTTGATTGGAAAATCTTTGCACATCCGGCCCAGATCTGCATGACGGTATCTGAGAATGACCAATATGGACGATTTTACATGGTTTCCACGGGTCTATCAATTGGATTATGGATGCAAAAAATATTTAATGACGACGGTTGAATATTGAATGACGCCATAGACTCTTTTATTTAGAACAACTTAACACAGGTTGAAAGAGAATTCTGTATTCTAGTTTGACAGAACGACATCCCTAATATAAATGCTGAAAAGCGTGTGCCGGCAAATGACAGTGCATGACAGTTAAATAATGATCGCGCAATGTAATTCTATTAGACTGATCATTATATATTATACGCAATAAGCTTAGCGCCTGCAAAATACATAAAATTACACACATTGTTAAGGGCGATTCATTTTTAGCTGAATGGTTGACAATGAATTCTAAACAATTTCCCAAATTCCGGGTAAAAATGAACTGCCGAACGTTACCAATATTGTATGGCAACATTTCTCTTTCTGTATTTTCAAGGAGCTTTTTTTCATATTGCGTAGACGATTCTGTATTTTCAAGGAGCTTTTTTCATATTGATGTTCGAAAGTGACACATAGTATGGTTTTCACTTTATTGCAGAGTTTCAGGCTTCTACTCTCCGTATTTAACAGAAGGTACTATGTACTAATTGCACTGCACATGCAGTGTCATTAACTGCAGGCATACGCTAAATTTCAGCATTTAAAAAAATACTCTATATCAACAACACTCGTTCACGAACATCTTAACTTACATGTTAGTAGTAGGAAGAGGTGAAATTCCCCTTGTATTTGTGAGCTACGACGTGACGCTGCGGCGTGACGGCACATCAGGCTGGTGTACGTCGCATCATATCGTAGTGTCTGGTGAACGCGCGTTCGCACTCAGAACATGTATAACCCATGTTAACTGTTGAACGTCGACTCTACACGTTTGTGGCATACGCTTGCTTTTATGGACGTAACACAGTAACGCCCGCGAACGCCTAGCTTAATGCTTCAACGCCCTGGTGAAATAGCTCAGAAGCTCAGATGGGTCCAAATATCCCATGGAATTGACACTAATTCATCGAAATGCAGTGATGCCCGTCGTTACGCCGTAACACACCATCTTAACGCCTTGACGCCCGTCTCAACGCCGTCACAGCATATCTTAACGCCTTTACGCCCGTATCAACGCCTAAACCCCCTATATTAACGCCTTAACTCCCTATCTTAACGCCTCAACGCAACAGCTTAATGCCATAACGCCCTATC
Source organism: Hanleya hanleyi (assembly GCA_036873755.1). NCBI lineage: Eukaryota > Metazoa > Mollusca > Polyplacophora > Lepidopleurida > Hanleyidae > Hanleya > Hanleya hanleyi. Next base: position 16,556 of record JAVTVY010042427.1, read on the forward strand.
GCATTGCGAATCGGTCAATCACACACACATCCTTTGACCATTATTGGCCCTCGATGAAAGTGGCGTCATCACCAGAAGTGATGACACCACCGGAAGTGACGTCTCCGCTTGGATGTGTGCTCACCTGGTGACACCGAAAGTGATGTCAATACCGGAAGTGACGTCATCACCGGAAGTGGCGTCATCGGGCGCATGTCAACTCACCTGATGGTGCCGCCGGTACCCTGGTGCATTCTATGGCCTATAAGCTATAGGATCCATGGAGTACTTCTATTAAACACCAGCCCAGTGGAATGCTCCCACCACCCACGTCCCATTTGTACCACGGATTGGTCACCTATAGCCAAACACTTTATTCAAGTGCCCGTTCCCCACAATTCCCTGAGTTCGCATGCGCAGATTTATGGCATTTCTACGACAATCCGGTCCAGTCGGACTCCATGAGTGCTTCAATATGACACCTCACGCGACCCATTCAGACCACGGATGGTCCATCTCGTCCCCAAAACGTCCATTCAAATGCACTTTTTCCACTGCGAATGCGCAGATTGACGGCCTTTTCACTGCACCATTCCAGTCGAACGCTCGCCCATGAGTGCTTCAATATGGCACCCCACCCATTCAGTCCAAGGATTATCCATCTCTACCCCAAAACGTCCACCAAAATAAAAATTGTTTACTATTCCCCAACTGCGCAAGCGCAGATTGACACCGGAAGTCCCGTGATCCGGACATGACCTTTGTCCCGGAAGTTACCTTTGATCCGGATGTGACCTTTGGCCCGGAAGTGATCTCACCGAACGTGAAGTCACCGGATGTGACGTCACGCCGCAGCCTCACAAATACTCGGGAATTTCACCTCTTCCTACTAATCATGTTGTTACATTGACTCACCATCAGATATACCCCTCTCAGCAGTCCGTATGCCAAAAAGGAATCTCTGACGGGCATATATAAAACGATCGACTGTCATTTATGTACATTCTAGAAATCTGGCTGTTCGGATTACAAAGGAAGCCTTCATGCTGTCGCGTGAATATCCAGCACTGCGTTTCTTCTAAATCAGTGGTATTCAGCTGTACATTCACAGTCCCAATATATTTCTCCTAGTCCGAAACAACATTAACTGTTTCCCTTTCCAGGTCGCCACACACGATTCCCAAGGATGCATAATACAGGGCTGCAATGACCTCATCTTTGATTATAACGGCGATCTGTGGATCACGGCTCCTGCCGGAAACATAGCCCCAGAAGAGTATAGGCGGTCCAATGAGGTAGTTATGCGTTAAAACGTGCTGAATTAGCTATTTCCTACGAAGTAGGCTACCATTTGCAAATTGTCCAGTAATGAGTGAGTGAGTGAGTCCATCCGAATCCTTTCGTCGGCAAAATAAGGAGAACCGTTGACATTAGAACCTTGATTTTTGGCATGAACGTGCATTAAGGCATTGTTACCAGCAAGTTCTGAGCTGACCGAATTCAGATAAAAATTTGATTTATAATTATTTTTTATTATTTATTGATGGCTCAGCGAGTGCACTGTCATGCTCATCGGGAACCCTTGGCTGTATGTTTCACTGTGACTTTTGAAGGTTCGCTGATACGGCATATCACGTTGGACACACCGGTTCTCGTAAAATCACCGAAGTTAAGCGACTTTGAGCCCGGTCAAGACTTGGATGGGTGACCTCGTGTTGTACTGCTGAGCTGATAAGTGTCCATGGTAATAGGAACTGAGGGCGATAATAGTTGCTATTCTAATGACTCGCCAGCGGTGACATCAAGGAAAGTTAATAGTACGCACTGTCAATTAGAGACTGCTATTTAAATTCTCTCACGGTAGCACATAGGGCCCCCAAGTCATCTCTCGAGTACACACTTAAATCATATCAAACCCTACTTCGTAGGTCCTGTGACGTTAGTCACACTACTCATGTGA
>JAVTVY010042428.1:0-18382 GCA_036873755.1 Hanleya hanleyi
GATGTATCTCAGTCACGCATTGATTGTGACTGTTCATATAAGCACCATGAGGATCTTGAAGTACATGGGTTCATACGGCCCCTAGCCCCGGGTTAAGCGGAATTAGACACAAGTTACGAAATGTAGCGCCATAGATCTTGCACGCTACGTTCGTATTTTGCTATCAGCATGCGATATGTATCGCCAAATTTGAGAAACTTTGAGTGGAGGCGCTTGGTGGAATAGCCCTGTTTTATAAGTTTCTGCAACAATGTTTTGTGACGCTGATTAAAATCATCACATTTAACACAGGATCTAGCAAATGCTACTAAGCGAGATATGTATACGCCATATGCAGGTCCCACTGGAATATTACTATCCAGATAGGGATAGTTTACGATGTCGAAATTGTAATCATCTCTTTTGTCATAAAGTCGACGAGAGAATGCCCGCTTCATTTTTGTAGAGATAGAGATCTAAACAAGATGTGCCTGTAGGGCTATCTGTAGTTTCCTTCAAATCCAGTAAAGGTGGATATATATCCTTCACTGCTTCATTTATATAGCGATTATCCACAGCGAGAAGATCGTCTATATAGCGTTTGGTGAATGAGAAGGAACGGGCTTTGAAAGGATCGGTTTTTGAAAGCGCTTGCATATAGTCATATTCATAAGAGAACAGATACAAGTCAGCCAACAGGGGTGCACAATTAGTACCCATTGGAATACCTATATGCTGCTGATATATTGTGCTGCCAAATTTCACATAGATATTTTTAATGAGAAATTCAAGCAACTCTATAAACAAAGAAACATCCCATGAATGATATCTCTTGTATGTAGTCGAGCTAAAGAATGCTTTATGGCTTCCGACATTAATATATCTACGGTCAGTTTTCTTGAACACAGATACTATTAATGAACTTATACGGTCAATAAGGTACTGATGAGGGATTGTAGTATAGAGAGTCGAGAAATCCCATGTGGATACATGTCTGTACGGTATGGGGCCTTTAGCATCAAGTTCTTCCGTGAGACATTTTGAGTTTTTCAATATCCACATACATTCAACGCCAGAGTTCTTAGAAATAGTGGCGCAATACCTTCCCAAAATGCTTTTATCTCCTGAAGGGCCCTCGTCAATAGGGTTGAAAGAAGCTTGGTGGTGCAGCTTCTAGAACCAGCTATGAATCTAGCTTTGTATGGTGATTTATGCATTTTTGGAGTCCAGTATATCTTTGGTATGTCGTTATGATTGGTTGGAAGACAAATACCTCTTTCCCTGAGAAACTTTTTGTGATCGTTAAATAAATCTTCCAGAGTAAATGCAGTTTGGGAGTAAGTAGACGTGTTTGATGAAGATATGTCTACACTCAATTCTTTAACCAGCACCTGGTAATAGTAATATTTACATATGAATATTATATTATTCGGAGCTTTGTCTGCTGGTACTATGACGAATTTACTCTGGAGATTTGCTAGAACTTCTTGCGAATTGAGGTTTCTCAGTACTTGTTTTGCTTGGGGAAGAGTATTTCTGTCAATATGGCGGATTGTTTCAAGGACCTTGTTCTTGGTGAGGTCCAGCCAATCAGCGAGTACTGTAGGTTCAACTTTTTCTCGCTTAGACCAATCAATAACGTACTGTTCTAATGCAGAGAGGACTATCTTCTGGTCGGCCTTCAGATTTATTCTTCTCGGCTCTCTATATTTAGGTCCTTTCATCAGGAGTAATTTCAGATCCTTATCACTCACCACATCAAGGTCACCAGTCACAATATGTTTGCATGGTGTATAGATAAAGTTCGACAATTCACAATCACAACTATAGCCTCCTGACGTGTATAAGTTCCAGTCAAATTCCTTGACAGCATTGGAGTAATTGAATATTTTGGTGGCTATAGATTTAGTGTACTTATATGAAATGCAAGGAGGTTCTGTGAACTTAAAATAGTTTGGTACAGCGTTGCGTACCTCTGGATCATTCAGGATTCGAGGTAAATTAATGATGTCCAGTCCTTTATCTAAGTAGTCGAGTTTCAAGAAAAGCCGATCTTGAGATGTTTCGATTATGTTCACTGGACGATACAACCGAAAATAAGCTATATCTTGACATACTTTAATGATTTTTGATGGTATTATATTTCCTGAAGACGCAGATTGTTGTATATCTCTGGCTATTTGATCTAAAGCTCTCAGAGGTAATGCATACAGAACTGTACGCAAACTATGTATACTATTGGGTGTGTTAGTCAAACCCACTAAGTAATTTAAAGTGATATGATCGTGAATCATCGAACTATTAAACTTTCGCCAACCATGGCTGCGATGTCTCCGTTGATGGGGTTTAAATAGCTGGGTAATGTTGGATATATTTGAACGGCGGTTTGTAGCATTGCCGAACCCACTGACATTATCATCTAAACCAAACGGAAACACTGACCCAAGTTCTAGCATCCAGAATAATTCCCGCTCTCGGTTTTTTCTCTCAAATCCAAAAGGGGAATCCTTAGTAGATGGATAGACGACGTCTATGATCTGAATACTAAAGTTGTCCCAGCCGTGGTCGGGTCCAGAAAAATGCTTACCTATGAGCAATTGCTTTTTCCTAACGGATTTTCTGTGACCGTTCACCCTCAGATGGAGTCTTTGGGTGGTCTTGCCAACATACTGTTGACCACACTTCTTACAGGAAACTAAATAAATACAGTTTGTAGTAGAACAACTAAGATCAACATACGAGTTAACAGAATATGAGTTACCAGTTAACGCGGAACTAAATGAAGCTGAAGTATTAAAGAGTGGACACGTGAGACATCCACGATGTCCACACTTAGACATTTTGAAATTATTACATGTAGAATTCGGTGCTAAACAATCATCAAGCGCAATATTACAAGGTTTGATGTCGTGGCCTTGCTTTGCTGTCAGAAATATATCTGTCATTTGGATTGAAAAAGGTCTTAGTGCATTTCGAACTATTAGAGACTCGGCCGAGAAACCTGCACTAAGGTTCCTCGGGTCTGTCTTCATATTTTTTCTTATAGTTGTGCTCATTATGTTTGTTGGGTGTGCAGGGGCCCGGCCTCGGGGACAACTTGTCCACCAGCAGAATCCAGGCATACACAGGTTAAAATTACAAGCGTCTAGTCCGTCATTCATAATCCAGCCGTCGTCCATTAGAGAATATCCGCGTCCATAATCGAAGACCTATTCCATTTTCCATATAACAGTATTAGCACCAAATTCAAAAAGACAATCATAGTATACATAAACATAGGCTTGTTTCCTGCAAGAGAGAAGCGGTCAACAGTTTTCAATGATGCCGGCAAGACATCATGATGTTCCAAAGATATCAAATCCGTATCGCTGATCAGTATTCTTAATCCGTAATATTCGTTTTAGAGTCGTTATCCAAAAAAGATGTATCTCAGTCACGCTTTGATTGTGACTGTTCATATGAGCACCATGAGGATATTGAAGTACATGTGTTCATACGGCCCCTAGCCCCGGGTTAAGCGGAATTAGACACAAGTTACGAAACGTAGCGCCATAGATCTTGCACGCTACGTTCGTATTTTGCTATCAGCATGCGATATGTATCGCCAAATTTGAGAAACTTTGAGTGGAGGCGCTTGGTGGAATAGCCCTGTTTTATAAGTTTCTGCAACAATGTTTTGTGACGTTGATTAAAATCATCACATTTAACACAGGATCTAGCAAATGCTATTAAGCGAGATATGTATACGCCATATGCAGGTCCCACTGGAATATTACTATCCAGATAGGGATAGTTTACGATGTCGAAATTGTAATCATCTCTTTTGTCATAAAGTCGACGAGAGAGAATGCCCGCTTCATTTTTGTAGAGATAGAGATCTAAATAAGATGTGCCTGTAGGGCTATCTGTAGTTTCCTTCAAATCCAGTGAAGGTGGATATATATCCTTCACTGCTTCATTTATATAGCGATTATCCACAGCGAGAAGATCGTCTATATAGCGTTTGGTAAATGAGAAGGAACGGGCTTTGAATGGATCGGTTTTTGAAAGCGCCTGCATATAGTCATATTCATAAGAGAACAGATACAAGTCAGCCAGCAGGGGTGCACAATTAGTACCCATTGGAATACCTATATGCTGCTGATATATTGTGTTGCCAAATTTCACATAGATATTTTTAATGAGAAATTCAAGCAACTCTATAAACAAAGAAACATCCCATGAATGATATCTCTTGTATGTAGTCGAGCTAAAGAATGCTTTATGGCTTCCGACATTAATATATCTACGGTCAGTTTTCTTGAACACAGATACTATTAATGAACTTATACGGTCAATAAGGTCCTGATGAGGGATTGTAGTATAGAGAGTCGAGAAATCCCATGTGGATACATGTCTGTACGGTATGGGGCCTTTAGCATCAAGTTCTTCCGTGAGACATTTTGAGTTTTTCAATATCCACATACATTCAACGCCAGAGTTCTTAGAAATAGTGGCGCAATACCTTTCCCAAAATGCTTTTACCTCCTGAAGGGCCCTCGTCAATAGGGTTGAAAGAAGCTTGGTGGTGCAGCTTCTAGAACCAGCTATGAATCTAGCTTTGTATGGTGATTTATGCATTTTGGGAGTCCAGTATATCTTTGGTATGTCGTTATGATTGGTTGGAAGACAAATACCTCTTTCCCTGAGAAACTTTTTGTGATCGTTAAATAAATCTTCCAGAGTAAATGCAGTTTGGGAGTAAGTAGACGTGTTTGATGAAGATATGTCTACACTCAATTCTTTAACCAGCACCTGGTAATAGTAATATTTACATATGAATATTATATTATTCGGAGCGATCGTGGTAATATCAGATATTGATATACCGAACTGTGATGGTTGGTCCTAACCTGATATACGGCTGGCATCTGTCAAGCACGTTCATCTTCATGAATGATAAATTAGGTCAGACTCCGCCTCACAATTCGTTTTGACATGCGCAGTGAAATGGAACAGTATTGTATTCCAAATCACTGTACTCTGCACTCCTTGTGACTTGAGTGTTGCAAGATGAAAATCCATACCTCAAACATCAAGTGTCAGGTTCTCGTCATGATTGGCATATCACACACATTGCTAGCTGAAAAACCTGCTTCTTCAATTACCATACACTCACAAAATCCCTACACCTCTGTTATCCATTGTGGTGTACTATATGACACCAAGGTAACATTTGTTGATTGAAACAAACACACCTTCCTTTTATCAAAAATTGGAACTGGGTTTCCGCTCTCAGACTATTTGAGCTACCAAGATACAAGATGTTCAGCGCAACCATGTCAAACACTCAGGCGATATACCCCAAATTTCCATGGAAAAGCAACCTTCGGTCACCAAGACGATGTACTCCCGGCCACCAGCGTAGGTACTTGAAGTTGCCAAGACAATCACCAACAGTTGCCCAAACGTTCAATCAGCAAATTAAGTTAGGCTCACCAACAAGGACAGGCTACTCATTAAAACAAAGCAATTCTAATAACCAAGACCAAATATTTTCAGCAAATATCTATCTGTCGCCAAAGCCTCTGTCCATATCATCAGTCCACGGGTAATTCCGAGTAGGAATTTCTCACCAGAATCAATAACCAGAAATATCAGTCCCCACCACCCAGTCCCACCTGAAAGTCCACTCAGGGTCAGTTGCCCCGGGCATGAGAATGGGGTGTAAAATTTAGCTTATTCTTGACTGCATACGACATGCTATCACTCTGTCAAACAAGTTCATTTTGAATATCCACTACTTCGGGCTGCCTTTAGCATCCAAATGCAATTTATTTCCAGAGACCTACTAAATTACAAGCGTCTAGTCCGTCATTCATAATTCAGCCGTCGTCCATTAAAGAATATCCGCGTCCATAATCCAAAGACCTATTCCATATTCCATAGAACAGTGTTAGCACCAATTCAAAAAGACAATCATAGTATACATAAACATAGGCCAGTTTCCTGCAAGAGAGAAGCGGTCAACAGTATTCATTGATGCCGGCAAGACATCATGATGTCCCAAAAATATAAAATCCGTATTGCTGATCAGTATTCTTAATCCATAATAATCGTCGTCATCTAAAGAATGATGTATCTCAGTCACGCTTTGATTGTGAGCACCATGAGGATCTTGAAGTGCATGGGTTCATATGGCCCCTAGCCCCGGGTTAAACGGAATTAGACACAAGTTACGAAACGTAACGCCATAGATCTTGCACGCTACGTTCGTATTGGAATGCGATATGATAATGTATCGCCAAATTTGAGAAACTTTAAGTGAAGGCGCTTGGTGGAGTAGCCTTGTTTTATAAGTTTCTGTAGCAATGTTTTGTGACGTTGATCAAAATCGTCACATTTAACACAGGATCTAGCAAAATGCAACTAGGTGAGATATGTATAGTCCATATGCAGATCCCACTGGAATTACACTTTGCGACCGCTAGAATAGCTACTTGAGTTCACAAAAATCATCACCAACAGTCACAAATATGCGCATTTTCAGGTTAAGCTATGCTCTAGACAAGGCAATTCTAATGACCAAGATAAAATTACTTTCAGCAAATATCTCTGTCACAACGGCAATCTACGAGAGAAATGCTTTCAATTTCTAAGCCTAATTCTTCCAGCTACCAAGGCAACATATATTTCCAGCCGCCCAGGTCTTTTCCAACTTCATCCCTCCACGGGTTTGAACTGACCCAGGCGGTGAGTAATGAATCCCGGACGAGTCAGAGATGGAAATGTCTTACCGAATGGAATCACAAAAAATATCACCCCCCACCACCCAGTTCCACGTGAACAGAGTTAACTCGGGGTCAGTTGCCCCGGGGATGGGGTGTAACATTTAGCTTATTCTAGGCCGCATATAACGTGCTAACGTTCAGCCAATAAGATTTGATTATGCAAACACTGTACTTCAGCAAATACTAATCTCAGCATACTGCATATACAGGATTTCACTTACGAAACCAACCATTTAACCACCAAATTAGTGTGAGCTACGCAGGCAAACTACTCTAAACTATCAAAGAAGGCTAAATGTCCACCAAGACCATCCACCAAGACCAACTCCTGATAATTTGTTATCAGCCCGGATTCTGTAAAATGACCACCAGGATTAGCCACCAAGTCTTTCATCCAGAAAGGTTAATCGGGCTATAAATTGACCACTAAGACCAGACACCAAGGTCAACTAAAGATAATTTGCCGTCAGCCACAACGGCTAATTATAAATGGCGGTTTCATCCAGCCATCAAGGCTAATCAAGCTATAAAATGAACGCCAAGACCACCCACCAAGGCCAACTCAAGAGAATTTGTCGGCAACCACGAAGGCTAATCAGGCTATAAAGTCGCCACAAGACCATCAAGACCAACTCTTGATAATTTCTGTAAATAGCCACCAGGGTTAACTATAGATGAGTTTTCATCAGTCACAAAGGCTAATCAGGCTATAAAATGACCACCAAGACCAGGCACCAAGGCCAACTTGAAACAATTTTTCATCAGCCACAAGGGCTAATTATAAATGGTCACTAAGGCCAGCGACCAGGGATAATCATGCTATAAAATGGCCACCAAGGCCAACTCAAGAAAATTTGTCGTCACCCACAAAGAAAATGGCCACAAAGATTAGCCACCATAGCTGGATCGAATCAATTTCACTTCCGCCATCAAGGCTAATCAGGCTTCAAAATAGCCACCAAGACCATCCACCAAGATCAACTCTTGACAATTTCTGCCATAAAGTCTAATCAGGCTATAGAATAACCAAGTCCAACTTGACAATTTGTCGTCAGTTACAAAGGGCTAATTATAAATGGCCACCCAGGCCAGCCAACAAAGCTAATTTGAGATAATTTGTGTTGAGTCACAAAAGGTAATTATTAAAGGCCACCAAGGCTAATTTGAAATAATTTTTCTTTGCAGGGCCACAAAAGCGAATTATAAATGTCCACTAAGGCCAGTCACCAAGGCTAAGGTTACATAATTTGTCTTCAGGCACAAACGTTAATTATAAAATGACAACCAAGGACAATTTGAGATAATGTCTTTAACCCCAAAAGACTAATCAGGCTAGGAAATGGTCACCAAGATCATCCACCAAGGCCGACTCTCTTGATAACTTCAGCCACAAAAGCTAATCAGGTCATGAAATGGTCACCAATGCCAGCTCGAGACAATTTTCGCCAGCCACAAAGGCTATTTATAAATGACCAGAACGGCCAACCACCAAGGCTAATTTGAGATAATTTGTCCTAAGTCACAAAAGCTAATTATAAAAGGCCACCAAGGCTAATTTCAATCACAAAGGCTAATAAGGCTATAAAATGACCACCAAGGCCAGCTACCAATGTCAACTCGAGACAATTTGTCATCAGCTACAAAGTGCTAATTATGATTGGTCAAGGCCAGCCACCAAGGCTAATTTGAAAAGACTAACCACCAAACCTAATTTTATATAATTCGTCTTCGCCAACATTTAGGATAATTATTACAAAGGCCAACAAGGCTGTTTTGACAAAGCTGTTCTTCGACAAAAAAAAGAATAGTAAAAGTCCGAATCGCCAGCTAAAGCCATCGCACAACTTCACTCAAAACGGTGTAATTTTCAGTCATCAAGTTACGAAAATTCGCCGCCAAGCTCACCGGAAGCATGCTGAATATATCACGTACCGCCACCAAAAATGAGTGGGGGAAGATGGGGGTGGTTAAATGTTATATAGGAGAACGGAGTGTGAGTTGGGTGTTGGAGGGGGGGGGGGTATTTGAGCGCTACACAATATATCTCAACCCCACTCAGACAGACGCACATATCCAGCAACAGGTCAGCGAGAACTCTGACCTCGTCACGCGGTTTTCTCCAGAACCAGAGCGAATAATGCAAACCAGCATATAGTCAAGTAGCATGACTCTGATTTTATTATTAGAGTCATGCCGTACGATCCAGGAGCTTCACTTACAAAACTAAAACGTCAGAAAACAGACCAGAAATTCACACCCACACATCCTTATGTCCCACTGTCATAATGTATGATTTATCCGGGTTCGTGATACACCAAAAATAGCAGCCAGAAACACTTACTTACATTCCGAATACAACCGAGAAAATCCTAGTCGAGAAATGTTAACATCTCCACCATATTGATACAAGGGCTTTTCCAGAAACTATACCCACCTCTTATTGAATGGTCCAAAATTACCTTGAAATTTTGTATTTTTATATCAAAATACACAGGACTTTATATGTTCATCAAAAACTATCTTGAATTCCACACTGTAAACTATCAAAAATGAATAGAACAGAATTTCAACTAAACCTTTTGTGGGGAAACTCGTCCTTAGGCCAGGGGCGTGGGTAGAATTTTTAGAAAAGCCTATATAACTGCCACAGCCGCAGATATGGACTACAATGTAGTCATTTCTCGCTTGTTTAACTATTAAAAACTGGACTTTTCGATCTGAAGTTGCCAAATTTATCTGTAATCTTAGTGGCCCTTTTGCGGTATAGTAAGATAATTTCATCCATATTTATCATATGTATATCAGTTATTAGTTTTGTTAAAAACCTTTCCTATGTTATAATGAGATAGGCAAGAGAGTGGCTGAACGAACTGCTGTTAACCGCTGTCTCAGTGCACCTGCCGGTGTTATCGGCACAACTGTATTGTTAAAGGATTAACTTGAATATTGTGCAAAGACGGGATTGATTCAATATTTATATTGAATTTGTTTTGCTAAACTTCTACAGGCACATGAGAATATCTGTAACATGGATGAATTATAAAGAAACGTAATTGTTTGCGTGGGCCAATCATTTCTCGGAAGGAAAATTGTTTATTATATATCGATAATTTCTTATTTTATGATCGCATTATGCTACAAGTTTTTAAAGTACTCACATTTGACTCGCGCGACATCGTTGGATATTGGTGGGCTTGTTTTCTGTGGTTGATCTGCAAGAAAATGTACAGAGAAGTAAGTTCCTCACTTGGTTTGTTATTTTTATAAATTTTTATAAGACCGCCGATCCAGAATTGCAACAGAATGTTAATCTCATTTGGCCTTGATTCCACGAATTTGCTTTTCCTGTAAAATGCAACTACTATGAGATTATTAATCTGGAAAATGTCTCATGTCATCTACAGATCCAAACTTCGCTGAAATGGAATCAATGGCGGACAAATAACATATAATTTCTTATTATGTTGAATCTAGTATCCGAATATCCAGAGAGCATCAATTCTAGTAAATCTACTCTGTGAAAATTCAGAGAAAATATCATGCTAGAAAATTGAGCGCGAGACTATCAAGAGAACCTCAATGCCAGAAAATATAGTCGGGGAATATCCAGAGAACATCAATGCTAGGAAATCTAGGATGTGCATATCCAGAGAACACTAATGCTAGGAAATCTAGGATGTGCATATCCAGAGAACACTAATGCTAGGAAATCTAGGATGTACATATCTAGAGAACATCCACATAACCTCAGTGCTGGGAACTTTATTAGGTGAATATCCCTCTCATAACAGACGAAAACTGGACCTACCATGCTCTCTTCCATGTGTACCAGTGAAGTAGTTGTGCTTGTGTGTGATCTTGGTCCCGACATGGAATCCAGTAGCGTCACTAATGTTCACTATCTGGACAGGTTGTGGCACCCCGCATCCTTGGTCTGCCCCTGCATGATCAACGATATATGTGTGTGAGTAGACCAGAAAGATAGTATAATCTGACAATATACGAAACATGTAAGCGGTGTACTTGTTAAAGCGGAAATCTATGATTGTCAGAAGAATAGCAGTAACAAAGTACATTGAAGAACAACCATCTGAGACATTATTATGTGAGATCACGACCTTTATAATATTCTTACATTGGGTCAAATGTTACGGCACTTGAACAATTCAGTATACAACCACCTAACTGAGATACTTGGATCCGATCGAAACGTTTTTAACCCTCACATAAATACGACCAGTCATGGTGAATCGATTTATAATCAATTAGTTCATAGTCCTTACCTTGACCCACCGTTATCTCCTGGCTGGTACCTGGTCCCCCTGGGTAATAGACCAAAGGTGCTGCTTCAGCTTGACGCGTTATTTCTGATCGAACCTGAGTGGATCCCGCGCTTTCCAACCTTGCCTTCCTTGCTACTGTACCCTTCTACAATAAGACAATTAATAACTAGCACTACTACTACTACTTCATAAAGACTATTTTGTATGCTCAATACCACGGTCCACCATCTATTTGGTATCATCCACATAAATGTTTAATGTATTTAAAATTGTACATTGAATGATGGCAAAATTATGACAGTCTATATCAGTTTTAATGAAGAAATTGATGTTTCAAAATACGAGATAGTTTAGTTCTGAAATGTAAACAGTGTGAATATGGTAAATAGCGGCGTATGATATACTTCTCTGTGTTGTAATGTATAGTTGCCGAAAAGAAGGAAATGCTAAGCCTATGCAGGCATTGTTACTCTAATACCGAATGTCAGCTGGTGAAATCGTTCTTTAGTTATTGCAGTCACAAGCTTAGAATGGCAAAATCTGGGGTCACGGCAATGGTGGCCATATTGGATTATGCGGATGGGTGAAAAGCAATCTCATGGAGCCATGGTCTCACTCTTAGAAAACCACTGTCCAAGATTGAAGTCAATCGGACAAATTGCTTTTAGTTATTGCAGTCAAAAACTTACGTAGCATGATTCAATAGGAGGTTAAGGCCATCACGGCAATATTGGACTGCCAACTCATACCAACCTACTGTCCAAGTTCGAAGTCAATCTGACAAATTGTTTTCGAGTTATTGCAGTCACAAGCTTAGGTAGCATGGCTGAATAGGGTCAATAACTTGGCGGCCATTGTGGCCGTATTGGATTACGCAGGTTGCTGAAAAGCAATCCCAGTCATTTTCTCGCTCATGCCAAGCCACTGTCAAGTTCGATGTGAATCGAACAAATTGTTTTTGAGTTGTTGCAGTCACAAGCTTAGGTCGCATGGCTGAATAGAGATCAAGCCCATGGCGGCCATATTGGATTGCGCAGGCTGCCGAAAAACAATCCCAGCCATCATCTCACCCACACCAACTCACTGTCTAAGTTTCATGTCAATCGGAGAAATTGTTTTTGAGTTATTGCAGTCACAAGCTTAGGTAGCATGACTGAATAGGGTCAACACCTCGGCGGCCATGGCAGCCATATTTGATCACGCAGGTTGCCGAAAAATAAACCCAGTCATCTTCCCTCTGATACCGACCGACTGTCCAAGATTAATGTCAATCGCACGAATAGTTTTTGAGTTATTGCAGTCACAAGAAAAGTCTGACAGAATGACAGAACGACTGAATGACGGAATGATGGAATGACGGACGGAGCAAATCCCTTAGTGGCCATTCGTTATCCGGTGGGAGACAATAAATAGTAACCTGTAACTATAAAGTTATCAGCTGTTAGTGATCACTCAAATAAATGTTAACCCAGCTATGAAGTTATCAACTATTAGGGTTCACTCAAACGATAACCTTCAACTATGATATTATATGCAACTATTAGGGATCACACAAATAGACGTTAACCTAAGATGGAGATACCAACTATTAGGGATCACACAAATAGACGTTAACCTAAGATGGAGATATCAACTATTATGGATCACTCAAATAAATGGTAACCTACCTATGGTGATTTCAACTATTAGAATCACTCAAATAAACGATAACTTATATCCACGATGCTACCAACTATTAGGGATTACTGAAATAAACGGTAACCTGTAACTATGATACTATCAACTATTAGACATCACTGAAATAAACGGCGCGATGTAACTATGATGTTATCGTGAACTGTCATGGATCACTCAATTGAACGGTAACCCGTAACTATGATGTTATCAATTATTGGGTATCGCTCAAACAAACGGTAACCAGTAACTATGATGTTATTCTCAACTATAATGGATCGCTCAAATAAACGGTAACCATTAACTATGATGTTATTCTCAACTATAATGGATCGCTCAAATAAATGGTAACCTGTAACTATGATGCTATCTTCAACTATCATGGATCCCTCAATTCAACGGTAACCAGTAACTATGATTTTATTGACAACTATTAGGGATCACTCAAATAATCGGTATCCTAACTATGACGTTATTCTCAACTATAAGGGATCACTCAAATAAACAGTATCCTACCAATGGTGTTATCAATGACTATGAGAGATCACGAAAGTAAACGGTAACCTAGCCAACTGTTAAGGATCAGTCAAATTAACGTTTACCTACATATGTTACCATCAATTATTAGGGTTCACGCAAACGATAACCTTCGACTATGATATTATCAGCAACTATTAGGGATCACTCAAATAAGCGGTAACTTAACTATGGTGAAATTAACTATCATGATCACTCAAGTAAATGGTAACCTGTAACTCTGATGTTGTCAACTTTTAGGGGTCACTAAAATAAATGCTTACCTCACTATGAAGGTATCATCAGCAATTAGGGCTCAATCAAACGACAACCTTCAACTATAATATGATCTGCAACTCTGAGAGATCACTCAAATAAACGGTAACCTATCTATGATGATATCAACTATTAGGGATCGCTCAAATAAACGGTAACCCGTAACTATGATATTATCAACTATTGAGGATCACGCAAATAAACAGTAACAAGTAATTATGATATTATCAAGTATTAGAGATCAATCAAATAAACAGTAACCTGTAGCTATGTCGTTATCATCAACTATCAGGGATCACTCAAATAAACGGTAACCTGTAACTATGATGTCATCATCAACTATTAGAGATCGCTCAAATAAACGGTAACCTGTAACTATGACGTTATCATCAACTGTTAGGGATCACCCAAATAAACCGTAGTCTATAATTATGATAACAAGTTTTGTGGCTCACACAAATAAACGGTAACCTGTAACTATGATGCTATCTTCAACCGTTAGGGCTCACGCAAATAAACTGATCTGTAATATCATATTATCCACTATTGGGATCACTCAAATAAGGATGATCGGGTGTTGTATTGGATGGGCTGATCAGTGTCCAGGATAATATGAGCTGTGGACACTCTCGTGTTCTGGCACATGTAGTCACCGTCGTGATATGACTGAAAGTTGAAAACGACATTAAATCCTATTCACTCACTCATATAAGCGGTAATCTGTAAATATGATGTTATTATCAACTATTAGGGACTAATGAAATAAACGGTAATCTGTAACTATGATTTTGTCATTACTATTGCGGATCACTCAAATAAACGATAGTCTGTAACTATGATTTTATCATTACTATTGCGGATCACCCAAATAAACGGTAATCTGTAACTATGATTTGATCATTACTATTGCGGATCACTCAAATAAACGGTAATCTGTAACTATGATTTGATCATTACTATTGCGGATCACTCAAATAAACGGTAACCTGTAACTATGATTTTATCATTACTATTGCGGATCACTCAAATAAACGGTAACCTGTAACTATGATCTTACAATCAACAATGAGGATCACTGAAATAATTAATCGGCAACCTGTAACTGGGATGTTATTATCAACTGTCTAGATAAATTATGAATGGTCCAAAACTGTTTTCTTTAAAAGTGTGCTAAAAACTGCTTACTCGATGCAAACAAACGATCCTGTCAATGTGCAAACCTATTGTATGTCATATATGTACCCAATCGGATAACAAATATGGGAATATTTGACTCCCAGCACAATGGGCAGCGAAACTGTCTAGCGGGTGTGATGGATAAGAATGTCCTGGTGATTAGTGCCCCTTTTCATATCCTTTTCTTTTGGAACCAAGGACGGACACTTGTCCCCAATGTGGAGAAAAGTGTCCTAGTTGGGTTAGAATATAGAGGCCGGACACTCTCAGCCGTTGTTAGCCTCCACACCCGCTCCAACAACAAATGAATCTGGAGAAAGTATCAATGTATCCCAGCTGTCAGCTTAAATACAGCCAGCACTGAAATACACAGGAATCTAATCACAGCTAGCAATCTGTGAATTGGATCGGAGGTAAATACAACAATTATGTATATACACAAGCTTTAAGACTGTCACAAATGCTAATTGAGAAATGGAAATAAATGCATAGCCTGGCCGATGTTGGACAAACCGACATAATCATATAGTTTAATTAAGAAAAAACAGGTTTCAAAAGCGCTATTATTTTCAATAAAAGAGCTTATATCCGACCGCTTAAAATGTATCCCACAAGTTCGCCCTCTTATCTCTGTATCAGACCCATTACGACAATATTAACCAGGCAAAGCACACATTACAGGTAAATGGCACTTACCTCATCGGCATATTTCTGCTTGTCTGCCATGTTAATCTGAAATGTCAGAAACGCTTAGTTAGATATCTCATCAATCAGATGTATATCTCATCGATCAGTTATGTATCTCATCGATCAGTTACATATATGATCGATCAGTTACATATCTCATCGATCAGTTACATATATGATCGATCAGTTACATATCTCATCGATCAGTTACATATCTCATCGACCAGTTACATATCTCATCGATCAGTTACATATCTCATCAATCAGATGTATATCTCATCGATCAGTCATATATCTCATCGATCAGTTACATATCTCATCAATCAGATGTATATCTCATCGATCAGTTACATATCTCATCGACCAGTTACATATCTCATCGATCAGTTACATATCTCATCGATCAGCTACATATCTCATCCATAAGTTACATATCTCATCGATCAGTTACATATCTCATCGATCAGTTACATATCTCATCGATCAGTTACATATCTCATCGATCAGTTACATATTTCATCGATCGGTTACATATCTCATCGACCAGTTACATATCTCATCGATCCGTTACATATCTCATCAATCAGATGTATATCTCATCGATCAGTTACACATCTTATCGACCAGTTACACATCTCATCGATCAGTTAAATATCTCATCGATCAGCTACATATCTCATCAATCAGTTACATATCTCATCGATAAGTTACATATCTCATCGACCAGTTACATATCTCATCGACCAGTTACATATCTCATCGATCAGTTACATATCTCATCGACCAGTTACATATCTCATCGACCAGTTACATATCTCATCGATCAGTTACATATCTCATCGACCAGTTACATACCTCATCGATCAGTTACATATCTCATCAATCAGATGTATATCTCATCGGTCAGTTACATATCTCATCGACCAGTTACATATCTCATCGACCAGTTACATATCTCATCGATCAGTTACATATCTCATCGACCAGTTACATACCTCATAGATCAGTTACATATCTCATCAATCAGATGTATATCTCATCGATCAGTTACATATCTCATCGATCAGTTACATATCTCATCGATCAGTTACACATCTTATCGACCAGTTACATATCTCATCGATCAGTTACATATCTCATCGATCAGCTACATATCTCCTCAATCAGTTACATATCTCATCAATCAGTTACATATCTCATCGACCAGTTACACATCTTATCGACCAGTTACATATCTCATCAATCAGTTACATATCTCATCAATCAGCTACATATCTCATCAATCAGCAACATATCTCATCAATCAGTTACATATCTCATCAATCAGATGTATAT
The DNA here is from genome assembly GCA_036873755.1 of Hanleya hanleyi. Classification (NCBI taxonomy): domain Eukaryota; kingdom Metazoa; phylum Mollusca; class Polyplacophora; order Lepidopleurida; family Hanleyidae; genus Hanleya; species Hanleya hanleyi. Next base: position 16,697 of record JAVTVY010042428.1, read on the forward strand.
CTCATCGATCAGTTACATATCTTATCGATCAGTTACATATTTCATCGACCAGTTACACATCTTATCGACCAGTTACCGGTCTCATCGATTAGTTACACTAAGCATGTCATCGATCAGTTACATATCTCATCGATCAGTTACATATCTCATCGACCAGTTACATATCTCATCGATCAGTTACATATGTCATCGATCAGTTATATATCTCATCGATCAGTTGCCGGTCTCATCGATTGGTTACACTAAGCGTAATCATCGATCAGTTACATATCTCATCGATCAGTTACATCTCATCGACCAGTTACATATCTCATCGATCGATTTATATGTCATCGATCAGTTATATATCTCATCGATCAGTTACATATGTCATCGATCAGTTATATATCTCATCGATCAGTTACATATCTCATCGATCGGTTACATCATCAATTAAGTTACATATATCTCATCGATCAGTACATATGTCATCGATCAGTTACACCTCATCGACCAGTTACACATCTTATCGACCAGTTACCGGTCTCATCGATTAGTTACACTAAGCATGTCATCGATCAGTTACATATCTCATCGATCAGTTACATATCTCATCGACCAGTTACATATCTCATCGATCAGTTACATATGTCATCGATCAGTTATATATCTCATCGATCAGTTACATATGTCATCGATCAGTTATATATCTCATCGATCAGTCATATATCTCATCGATCAGTTACATATATCATCGATCAGTTACATATCTCATCGATCAGTTACATATGTCATCGATCAGTTATATATCTCATCGATCAGTTATATATCTCATCGATCAGTTATATATCTCATCGATCAGTTACATATCTCATCGATCACTTACATATGTCATCGATCAGTTATATATCTCATCGATCAGTTACGTATCTCACCGATCAGTTACATATCTCATCGATCAGTTACATATCTCATCGATCAGTTACATATCTCATCGATCAGTTATATATCTCATCGATCAGTTTCATATCTCATCGACCAGTTACACATCTTATCGACCAGTTGCGTGTCTCCTCGATTAGTTACACTAAGTATGTCATCGATCAATTACATATCTCATCGATCAGTTATATATCTCATCGATCAGTTAAATATCTCATCGATCAGTTACATATCTCATCGATCAGTTATACATCTCATCGATCAATTACGTATCTTATCGATCAGTTACACATGTTATCGATCAGTTACATATCTTATCGATCAGTTACGTATCTTATCGATCAGTTACACGTGTTATCGATCAGTTACATATATCATCGACTAGTTGAGTGAGTTTTCAAGATAATATTGGTCCAGTCAATATTAGAACGAAATCTGCCTTTTCATAAGAGCATGTAATTTAACATTGCGGTACATGATCCACGCCAGATATGGAGCCGCCACAAACGTTTGCTGAATACGTCACAGTGGCGTTTTTTTTCCAAAATGATCAACAGCAGTCATAGTAGCATCTGAAATCATGCACTGTTTTACTTCTTTGGAGAATTTCTTTCAGCCATTTGCCAGAATAATTCTGGAACGTGTTATATCAATGTTAGACAAATAAAAGTGGTCGCGGCTGCCATGTCGCATCTCTTGCATCTCTCGCTTCTCTCGCTCCAATGCCACCTTCATGAGAAGCACTAGTTCACCGGATAAGTGATC
>JAVTVY010042429.1:0-19000 GCA_036873755.1 Hanleya hanleyi
TGTTAGAAGATACGACAGGACCACCAGGGCGTTATGTTAGAAGATACGACAGGACCACCAGGGCGTTCTGTTAGAAGATACGACAGGACCACCAGGGTGTTCTGTTAGAAGATACGACAGGACCACCAGGGCGTTCTGTTAGAAGATACGACAGGACCACCAGGGTGTTCTGTTAGAAGATACGACAGGACCACCAGGGCGTTATGTCAGAAGATACGACAGGACCACCAGGGCGTCCTGTTAGAAGATACGACAGGACCACCAGGGTGTTATGTTAGAAGATACGACAGGACCACCAGGGCGTTCTGTTAGAAGATACGACAGGACCACCAGGGCGTTCTGTTAGAAGATACGACAGGATCACCAGGGCGTTATGTTAGAAGATACGACAGCACCACCAGGGCGTTCTGTTAGAAGATACGACAGGACCACCAGGGCGCTCTGTTAGAAGATACGACAGGACCACCCGGGCGTTCTGTTAGAAGATACGACAGGACCACCAGGGCGTTATGTTTAGGAGTTAATGACCGCCTTAGTGAATATTATCGTGTAATAATTTTTCGATGTTTAGTTTTAGACCGTCAATCAAAAAACCGAGCGGCGAAGCCGCGAGGTTTTTTGATGAGGTCTAAAACTAAACATCGAAAAATTATTACACCATAATATTCACTAAGAAGGTCATTAACTCCATTCTAACATGCACAATGATAACTATTTCCTCATTTCATAAGCGGAATGGCAAATTTTCTGCAAATTTATCCCGTTTTGATGCAAGATTTTCGTGACTGATTTGCAGGCCATGCTCGCGCGTGCTGTCCGTTCACGAGCTGCAGCTGTGTGAACTCCGCCCACTGCGCAGTGAATGAACCAATCGTTGCTCAGCTTTGTAGCACTGCGTCACAAGAATGAGAGTCACCAGTTCGGCACGTGAATGAAACAGATCACAACAAACAAATGAAGATTATCGTGTGATAATCTCCGTATGTTTCGAGGTCTGGACCAATCAGCGCACGGTTATAAGGCGGAGCATGTTAGAATAGAAGATACGACAGGACCACCAGGGTGTTATGTTAGAAGATACGACAGGACCACCAGGGCGTTATGTTAGAAGATACGACAGGACCACCAGGGCGTTATGTTAGAAGATACGACAGGACCACCAGGGCGTTCTGTTAGAAGATACGACAGGACCACCAGGGTGTTCTGTTAGAAGATACGACAGGACCACCAGGGCGTTCTGTTAGAAGATACGACAGGACCACCAGGGCGTTCTGTTAGAAGATACGACAGGACCACCAGGGCGTTATGTTAGAAGATACGACAGGACCACCAGGGCGTTCTGTTAGAAGATACGACAGGACCACCAGGGTGTTATGTTAGAAGATACGACAGGGAAACCAGGGCGTTCTGTTAGAAGATACGACAGGACCACCAGGGTGTTATGTTAGACGATACGACAGGACAACCAGGGCGTTCTGTTAGAAGATACGACAGGACCACCAGGGCGTTCTGTTAGAAGATACGACAGGACCACAGGACACCAGGGCGTTCTGTTAGAAGATACGACAGGACCACCAGGGCGTTCTGTTAGAAGATACGACAGGACCACCAGGGCGTTATGTTAGAAGATACGACAGGACCACCAGGGCGTTCTGTTAGAAGATACGACAGGACCACCAGGGTGTTATGTTAGAAGATACGACAGGACCACCAGGGTGTTATGTTATAAGATACGACAGGGCCACCAGGGCCTGTTAGAAGATACGACAGGACCACCAGGGTGTTATGTTAGAAGATACGACAGGGCCACCAGGGCGCTCTGTTAGAAGATACGACAGGACCACCAGGGTGTTATGTTAGAAGATACGACAGGACCACCAGGGCGTTCTGTTAGAAGATACGACAGGACCACCAGGGGTTTATGTTAGAAGATACGACAGGACCACCAGGGCGTTCTGTTACAAGATACGACAGGACCACCAGGGCGTTCTGTTAGAAGATACGACAGGACCACCAGGGTGTTATGTTAGAAGATACGACAGGATCACCAGGGCGTTCTGTTAGAAGATACGACAGGACCACCAGGGTGTTATGTTAGAAGATACGACAGGACCACCAGGGTGTTATGTTAGAAGATACGACAGGACCACCAGGGCGTTCTGTTAGAAGATACGACAGGACCACCAGGGTGTTATGTTAGAAGATACGACAGAACCACCAAGGTGTTATGTTAGAAGATACGACAGGACCACCAGGGTGTTACGTTAGAAGATACGACAGGACCACTAGGGGTGTTCGGTTAGAATGTACCACAGGGCCATTAGAGATGTTTGGTTAGGATCTATGACAGGATCACAAGGGTGTTCGGTTAGAAGACACGACAGGATCACTAGGGGTGTTCGGTTAGAAGGTGTGACCACCATCGGTGTTTGCTTAGAAGTGACTTGACCATCGGGGTGTTTGGTTAAATGGTACGAAAGGACCACCGGGGGTGTTTGGTTGGAATCTATGTCAGGAACACCAGGGGTGTTCAGTTATAGGGTATGACCACCAGCGATGTTTGGTAAGAATGTACGACAGAACCACCAAGTCTGTTCGATCAGCCGGTGTGACAGAACTACCAAGTCTGTTCGGTTAGCCGGTACGACAGAACTGCCAAGTCTGTTCGGTTAGCCGGTACGACAGGACCACCAGGATGTTCGGTTTGAAGATATTACACGACTGCTGACCAAGGGTGGTTGGTGTATCAGGTGCGAGTGCAGTTTAAAATCACACTTCGACTCTTCTTTCGCGCTCACCCGCCTAATCTTTGAATCTTAATCCAAGGTCGCTCACCTTCAGTTGCCTGTTCATAAATCTTTCGATCTACACCGTGGAGTGAGCTGGTAAGGTTTGAGCGGGAATAAGATACTTTTCAGCTTAGATTATGTGATTCTAATTTCCATGCACCACATCCATTTGATGATAGCAAGCGTCAGATCCGACATTCAATATTCAACCGTCGTCCATAAAAGAATTTCAGCGTCAATAATCGAAAAACTTACTTCGTATGACAGTTAGCACCAATTCCAAATATGCATGAAATAAAAATAATAAAACCACAATATGGTTTCTTACAAGAGAGAAGCGGTCAACAGTTTTCAAACTGTGGATGTTCGCCCCGGTACGATAAGATATCGTAAAAGTTTGTTGCATAATTGCGAAAATGAAACTGTTTTCTCTAATTGAAAAATATTTTACCGATGTTGATTGCATTGAACATTAATTGATTTTAGTTGTCTTCGTGCTGTGGGAATTTGGTGAACGAGTAGAGATAGCCCAAATAAGTTTTTCTATACGTTTTATGGCTTACAATAATGAAGAAAAAATATTTAAAGAGAATTTCTTCTGTAATGACAATTTTGATTATTATCAATAAAAACGTTTATAAAACGATGTAATGTGTTTGATTAATAGATATCGAAATGTAATATTATGGAATGTTACATAATAAGTCAGCTTCTTTGTAGATAACACAAATTGATTTAACATGGTTAAGCACGACCACACACTCGTAACCTAGATATAATTAAAAGCCAGAGGTTACACATTTTAGATAATATATGCCTGTGTGATTAATTAGCTCGTGCACCTATAATCTCAGTAATTTCCATATTGATTACTCCGACAATGTATATGTAAAACTTATAAGTTTTTATATGTTCAAATGTCAGATTTTCGCATCGATAACCCTCTAAATATTATACAGTCATGGAAAGTTCAGATCTCAAATCCCACGCAAGACATGCAAGAAAAATGAAAGGCGGTGGCCATACAGCATAGACTCGTACATAGCATTCAGATTCAGGGATATCTTCATAATTAAATGCGACATATAAAGGTGGCGTGAAAAGATGCCGGTATACAGACAAGAACTTTCATGACCCCACAGGCCAATATTCTCATTGCATGTCAAAAAACATCACAAGAATCAAATATGATTCCTATTCGAGACTTCGTATCTCAGCCACACTTTCATTGTAGCTGTTCATGTGGATATCTTGAATGACATGCCCACACGGCCGCTAGCACCGGCTTGAGCGGCATTTGATAAAAAAAATCCTAAATCAATGATGTAAAAGCCCCATCAAGTCATCTGACGGAACGTGATGAACTATGTTGCCGTTAGATAGAAGAGACGGCTCAAATCTGGAAAATATTAGTAGAAAGCAAGTTCTTAATCAGAACATCTGCGAGACCCGACGCCGACCAAGCGCTTCACTCTCCCCAATGTTCACCACAGCCTCAAAACTACAGTCACAGTGATTTGCACAGAGGACAACCCCAGCAGAATCTCACCATATACAGACGACAATCAAACGCAACATATAAAAGTTGAGCTCAGGCATTTGGTAGTGTTAAAGGCGCACGGCCTGTAAGGGTCCCTTCTATGGGGACTGGCTGGACTGGCTCCGTCAAGTGTTTGGTCATCAGAGTATTCCAGGCCAGGTTCAACAGGCCCAGGTTCTGCTATGTGGGGACTGGCTGTATGGTCTGGATACGGCACGCTCTACGGGAGCTGGCGGGTATTGAATCTGAACTGACTTGACCGCCAGATCACTCAGTTGATCGGAATGCGACGGTAACGGACTGGCCGGTGAACGTGTTCCTTGTGGACCCTAGGTAGCCTCTACAGGTGGGTCGTCAGTGGGACCTCGTCGGGAGTACAGGCCTTTAATTTCACGAGAAGTTAGCCGTTTGAAACGCTTGCATGACATACATAATCAATATTAGGTATCGGCAGTTCAAGGCGATATCCATGGATGCCTTATTTTGAGGGAAATATTCTGGGTCAAATAAATCACTGACAGATTCCGATAATAGGCTTGTGGGGAAATAAGCTGACGTTTTGCTAAATCGGCAGCAATGAGATCGTTCAAGACAATGAAATTGGTCTGAATAGAATCAAAGTAATGCTAGTACGATTGTTTAAACATACCCGAAGTCCGGCTGCCGCTGGCTGTAGCGCCATGTGAATATAGCTGATGGATAGTCCGTTAAGTATGTCATCATCCACTACGTCTTTCCACACCTCGTAGGGCCGCTAACCCTCATCGTAGAGGGTTGCTGTAATACACTGACTGGTCCATATGTGGTGGACATGGCCTCTTGCATCAATCGAATATAACCAATTGCCCCGTGGGGCTCCCGGATCGAATATATCTATTAGCTCTGTTGGGCTCTCGGATCGAATATATCAATTAGCTCCGTGGGGCTCCCGGGAATTGACCTGGGGTGTCGTTGTGCACACTCTAGGTCATGGTAAGAATGGGCCTCATTCCCTCAGAGAGTTTATCGTAGAGGCGGATAACTGTGGCACCCGTAGGGTTCCCAGGTGTGAAAAGGGATAGGACTCCACGGGTGTTAAATCGAATAGGGCCCTACACGTGTGGTTCCCGTATGTGAAAAGGAATAGAAACCAAACGTCGTGATGTGACTGAAATAATGTTTAAAGCGATGTTAAATCCTATTCACTCACTCACTCACTCTGAACCCACAAGACGAAGACAGGCTGGTAAGCAAGCAGTTTACCAGAGTGCATACCTAAGTTGTTACACGGCGTTACACGATGAATTCCTTTGCCTACCAATTGCGTCAGATCAAATATCAATCTCTAAGTTTTGGCTTCGCCAGTTTTTTGTGACTTTCTTTCTGTATATCTACGTAACTTAACGATGTACCGCCATCCGCCCCCTCCCCCTCCCTATGACGACGCAATACCTATACTAATTTTTCTAATAACATAGATGGAATGTAGTACATGACCTTTGACTTTGATTTGAGACGGAAGGGACGTTACTGCTGGAAAATGCCTCTCAAGAACCCCTTCCGAGCGATTATGCATGCGTCTAGGTGTGACGTCACTTCCGCTACAATGACTCTCAAACCACATCGCACCAAACAATCGCCGTACAACGCAACGCCTCCCAAAAACGCCACACTCCCCCTTCTTTCTGATGAAATGAAGAGTATATACTACTGACATTTTAATATTTCGTGCCCGACTTCCCAGAATGCTGTTACGACGTTGTGCGTATTTTAAGATGGTAGTGAAGATAGATATCAAGAGTATTCATTCAAAATCTGACTCGATACTGTTTCCTCAGATATGAGCTGTTGAGGGCGGTAACTGCATGAACTAGAGATCTGACATAACAGTCACGATGGGTACATTTGCCTTCATTATATTGTTACGACAAAAATAATTTGTTACGGCAATAAAAACTGAAAACAAACATCCCCCGCTTTTCCCCGTGTAGGTATGCTCGTCTTCAAGCGATATCAGATCAAATCAGTATGCTTCATTTAGATTACGTTAAACGGCCTCGACACCAGTGTTTGATACCTCAGATAAAATCAGTTCTATCTTCACTATCATCACAAAGTCTTACCACCCAGAGATATATTTGATCCACTCTACTTGGACGTATCTCTCACATTCATTACTCGTTTATGTCAGTTTTCTTTGTTCAATCTGTCAGAGTACATGTACACCGTTTGACCCAGTCTTGACAGCTACGCGCGCTTCTGCTACATGGGTATCGCGTAAATGGGATTTTCACTTTTGCCAGACCTTCTGAAGTTGGTAATGGTAAAACAAACAACGCCAATACTTGTAGATGTTAACTGCTTGATGGTATCCCATTACCAGAGCACTAACCATCAATTCTTACCCGATTTTCACAGCAGGATATAATACACGCGATGTTTCTCCATTCAAATTCATATGTCATGGTATCAAACAGTCATTCAATATTAGCTGATATAACTGCACAGTTTTGTTCGAATAATCAATCTCCTTTGGCATTTCCAGTTTGGACAATGGAGATCAATGGGGACAATGAATAGGTAGCCCGATTGATTTCCTTAACATAATTGGAAATGAGTATGATGTATTCACAAAACAATGCATGTTTATTCAAAATAGAAATCCTATAAGCTACCATTGTATGCCTACTGGTCAAAGCTGAAGAAGAAACTACATGTAGATCAGATTTAGAACCATAGTGGTAAATTTTTGTTTGGCTTGGCCGTGAGAGTATTCCTCCTTGTGATGCGTACTGCGTTTGCGTCGTTATAGCTTATTATATTTGCGTCATTTGAGCCTGTCTGCAAAACCACCTTAGCGTGAATCATGGGTTAATTCAAAATAGCGTCCATGATGGTGTAACTAAAAAAGTAGCGTTTTCGTCCAAATTCTCTCTTTTCTATATGGAAGTTTCAAGCACTATTTTGTGTCCTATCTGAGAATTATTTCCTATGTATTAAGCAGTTTTTGCCAGAAAAAAAAACCCATAATAATTCCGAAAAATCTAACCGACAAATCGGTCAGGATTTGTCAATTGTAATGCGTGAGGCCTGACGCCGACTAAGCGCTTCATTCTCCATCATGTTTACAAGTCACAAAACTAGAATCACAATGATTTGTACAGAGGGCAAGCCTCGAGGACGAAACGTTCACCAGCAGACTTTCACCATATACAGGCAACAATGAAACGCAAAATTAAAAGGGCGACGGAAAATGATGCCGGAGTACTGACAAGAAGTCCTATTACCCCACAGGCAAATATACGATTGCATATTTCTAAAAACATAACAAGAACCGAAAGTGATCCCTGTGATGATTTGTATCCCAGCCGCGCTTTTGAAGTAGCCGTTCATGTGAACATGTTGAATGTCATGACCACACGATTCTAGCACCAGCTTGAGCGGTATTAGATACAAGTTCAGAGCGATGATGGAATAGCCATATCAAGTCATCTGTTGGAAAATGATGAACTCTGTGACCATATGCCCGAAGATAATGACATGGCATGTGCAGAGCATCTAGTTCCTGGACCTGTGTAAATGTTAAACACAACAGTAAATTAAAATCATCACATTAGGGTGTGGTAATTTCGGTCAGTCCCAATTTTATACAATATGGCATAAGCTCCTGCAAAATACAAATATTTTAGCCGAATAGTTGACAATAAATTTTAGGCAATTTCCCAAATTAATTTTTGTGTAGGAGTAAATAAAGATAAATTGGGGAAATTGTTTAAAATTTATTTTCAACCAAACAGAACTCATGCGATTTCTAGATGTGGATGTTAGTTACACGAGAATGTAAGAAATAGAACCTTAAGTTTTCCTGTATCTGTCTAAAGATTATATATGATCATTTTCAGATTTCGGATTACAATATTGGAATAGAAATTTTGAATTAGTTTAATCACAATAAAAAAGGTTCAATTTTGAATACTACAGTAGTATACAAGGAGTCAATTGAGTTAACAGCGCTTCACTGCGCATGCGCAGAACCTTTGGTGACGTCATAAGTGGCGATGTGCGCATGCGTGATGGGGCATGTAAAAAAAGTGTGGTGGGAGGTGGGTACAAGATGGCGGCATGTGTGTGTGTGTGGTGGGAGGTGGGTACAAGATGGCGGCATGTGTGTGTGTGTGGTGGGAGGTGGGTACAAGATGGCGGCATGTGTGTGTGTGTGGTGGGAGGTGGGTACAAGATGGCGGCCTGTGTGTGTGTGTGGTGGGAGGTGGGTACAAGATGGCGGCATGTGTGTGTGTGTGTGTGGTGGGAGGTGGGTACAAGATGGCGGCATGTGTGTGTGTGTGTGGTGGGAGGTGGGTACAAGATGGCGGCATGTGTGTGTGTGGTGGGAGGTGGGTACAAGATGGCGGCCTGTGTGGATGGTGGTGGGAGGTGGGTACAAGATGGCGGATTGTAGAAAAACGTATAAAAGGAGTCGATTTTTAGGGTAGGGGTGTATTCATTGCACTACCCTGCGTATCACTGTGACTTACCTGACCTGACCTGCCTGCCTGCCTGCCTGCCTACCTGCCTGCCTGCCTGCCTGCTTCACCTCTAGTCAGTCATCCAGTCTGCTTGCCTACTTGTATGAGCTGTGGAGAACCTTTTACTTTTTTCACTTTTACCAGTGCAAATTCACCAGACTTTTACACCGTAGCAGTTACTCACCAGCCTGAGCCCATAGTCATGGAGGCAGCCCAGCTAGCGAAGTTTCGAAAGTACCGTGTTCACCTCATTGATGAAATACAGCATGTGGCTGAACTATGTGATTTCCTTATGCAGGAAAACATACTCCTGAAACAGGGTGTGGAAAATATCATGGCGGAGAAAACCCCTTCAGCACAAAACACAGCTCTCATCGACTGTCTACTGCGCCGTGGCCCTTATGCATTTCTAGTCTTGGTGGCGGGGTTGAAGATCACGGGAAATGACGAACTAGCAGATCTACTTGAAGCCGACGACGTTATACAAGATGATGATATCTTAGTGATGGACACCACCGAAGAGCGTACAGCTAGCAAACGTACGCACACTACCCCAGAGAGTACACCTGTCAAACGCGTTGGACGACCCAAACGCCCCCGACTAACACCGTTAGAAATACCTGAGCCAGTAGTACCCCAGCAAGTGTCTGTGAAAGAAGAAGTGCAACTTCCTATGTCTGTCCAGGAGATCAATAACCTCATCCAGCAAGCCTACCAGGCAGCCCACACGGACATTTGGGAGCTCTCACCCTATTTAACTGTGAGTGTGAAAGACGAAGAAGTGCATTTTAATGCAGCGAGCTTTAACGACAGACCCGGTAGGCATATTGCCATGAACTTAGACACCTGGCAAAAACTGGAGACCCTTGATTACGCCATCGATGCGGTTATTCGCGACCAGGGGAGTGACGAAGCGAAATTTCATGTGGATGACGACATCTTTGTGAGCTGTGCTTATTTCAACGACGAGCTCCTGGTGCATATTCGTAAATGGAGAAAGAGGTTAGATACGCAAGAGCTTGTTGCTTGTCCTCAGGGTGTCACCTTGAAATTAACGGCGTGGCGGAAGTTGCAGAGTCTCGCAAGTACAATTCGTCAAGCGCTGGCCTACCAGGTGTCTCACTATATTTATCAGAAGTACATCGACACAGTCCTGGATCTAATCAGACCTCAAATTCCACAGGACACTAGTGTACCCTCATACGCACTGATCACTGAGGCACTACAGGCTGTGACCGAGACGCAAATTGCCCTGGCAGTGGAAGCTGCCTGCCCTCCCAAAATTCCACGTGAAGAGATTATTACGTACATCTACGTGCACCAGGGACGGAAAGACGATGATGAATTCAAACAAGTCTTGTTGACGAACTATTGAGAACAAGTGTTGAAAAACATTTACCATACACATTCATTGAAGTGGCTTGAGAGCGTATAATTGTATTAAAATTTCAGAGTTTTTTTACTGTTAATTGTATTAAAAAATTCAATACTCAGATATAATTGTATTAAATTCAATACCCTTGTGAATACGTTCATTCTATTTGTGTTAATAAAAATAGTAGAAAATTAAAAAAATGCTTCTTAGTGTTCATTCTTTTTTCCTTTTTTTAATAGTAAAAAAAAAAAAAAAAACCCTAGCTCCAAAACGTCTATTTCCATACCCTTCGGCCACCGCGCATGCGCAGAATGCCGATAGTTCAATCCCACACCCAGCCCATTAGATGCTCCTTCACATAAGCTTCAATTTGATACCTCACTCGACCCCATTGGTCCATTTTTAAAAAAAAAAAATGTTGGCTATCCCCTAGCTCCAAAACGTCTATTTCCATACATTTCGGCCACCGCGCATGCGCAGAATGCCGATAGTTCAATGCCACACCCAGCCCATTAGATGCCCCTTCACATAAGCTTCAATTTGATACCTCACTCGACCCCATTGGTCCATTTTTAAAAAAAAAAATTGGGCTATTCCATCAACCTTGCTTACCCCTTGTCCCCCTCTCCAATTTCCCCTTTTCACCCTTTTTTTTCAATAATTTCAATTTTTAATTGTTAAAAAAACATAGAAAATGAAAAAGATTTTTTTTGGCTCCATGAATCTTTTTTTCCTTTTTTATTAAATTTAAAAAAAAAATTTTGTTGGCTATTCCATTTCCCTCCCCCTCTCCCCCCTCCCCTTTCACCCTTTTTTTTCAATAATTTCAAAAAAATTGTAAAAAAAATTTTAAAAATTTTTTCTTTGGGGAGTAGCATGATGGGAGTTGGTGTTAATTTTTGTGCTTTTTTGATAGAAGTTTCCTCTTCCGGAAAGATGGAGTGGCCCTGAAAAGGGCCTTTGAAAGTGTTACGACACTTATGCACGGTAGATTCTTTTTATTCCACCCACTTGCTTCCTGCAGATTGGACACTTGATTTTTAGATGTTGTTCACCTGCTTCAACGCAGTGGCACATGTCTCCTACACACGTCAGCGTGACCCAACAATCTTTACAGATGCATAAATGGCCACACGGTAATACAGCGTACTTGCTCTGTTCGTCTGTACAGACGCTACATCTGGATATTTTTTCTTCTTTATGCAGTTCTTTGTTCTGTCTGGAAATTTCCGCGTCCATTGCATTCATGTCTTCTCTCATCCCGTTAATCACTTCGTTGAGGCGGGTTACCTCGGCTTCGCCCCAAGAGCATGGTTGTGGTGGTGTTTCGGCAGCCGAAGTCGTTGGAGTTTCGCAAGGTGATGTCGTTATAATTGGCGTTGTTGTTGTTGGAGGTCTACTATTTAACCATGGAAGCCCGTCTTGTTCCCCATCAGTTATATCGTCGTTGTCGGTTTCTTCTTCTATGGCCACCATCCTGTTGATTTCTTGGTCTTGTTCTTGACTTAGCCTTTGCAACCGTCCATCTTCTTCTGCTATTACATCTCGCCGGAGTTGTTCCAGTTCCTCTGTACTGCGTCTTAACATGGTTTCGTCTTCAATATGAAAAGTTGTGATTATCGTCATTCCACCATCTTCTTCACTGCTAACCATCTCTCTGTGTTCTGTAGCAGCATTTCTAGGATCTCTAGCGGGATGGTGGGTGAACAGTGGTCGTCTTCTTGTACTCATGATTGTATTTGTGAATAAATGTCAATATACACGTTATTTATAGTCTAGTCGGCTGTGGGTGGTGGGAGGTGGGTACAAGATGGCGGCATGTGTGTGTGTGGTGGGAGGTGGGTACAAGATGGCGGCATGTGTGGTTGGTGGGAGGTGGGTACAAGATGGCGGCCGGTGTCAGTCAGTGCAAGATATGCTTGCCCACTGTATAGTGCTGTGTTACCATTGCCCAAGCATAAAAATTTCCTAGTTTTTTTTTGATAAACCCGTTACAATTTTCAGGGAACTATTATAAGACTGTAACCCATAGTCTACACGTATTTTTAGCCAGGAAAATCAATTTATTTCCAATGTACCTGGTTTTCCATACTACCGTACACTAACCTTATGGGTTTAAAATGGCTAAAAATTAATAAAATAACGGCATAGTCTAGCGTTAGGCTGTTAAATTTTTTAAATACTACACTATCAGTTGCCTGAGTTCAACTTGCAATAAAATTTATATGTGCACTGACAGTTATTGCAAAATCACAGCCGTTTAAAATTGGAAAAGAAACACAGATATTTTGTCAGCGTCGTAAAATATATACCACACAGCGCTGTGATTTTACAATAAATGTCAGTCCCCGTATAAATTTTATTTCCAATTGAACTCAGATAATTCATGGTGTAGTATTTAAAATTTTAGCAGCCTAGCGCTCGACTACGCCGTTATTTTATTATTTTTAGCGAATTTTACACGCCTAATGTTGAAGTACGGAAGTACGGGAAAACCGGTACATTGAAAATAAATTGATTTTCCTGGTTAAAAATACGTCAACATTATGACTTACAACCTTATACTAGCTCCCTGAAAATTCCAGCGGGTTTATCGAAAGAGAACTCTAGAAAATTATTAAAACATAGCCTTGGTTTCACCGCAAGAAAAACAATCTACGCAGTTCCCGATTCATTTTTGGTGCAAAAAAATGGGACGCAACTCTGTTTGACAGCACTCAGATATGTTCCAATTAATGCTATTTCGTAATTTTATTAAATGTGTTTGTCGTATGAATTACATTGTTTTATTGAGGTAGCATTATGAAAAGGATGTTGGCTACATATTTTTTTAATTGTTTCATTGAATTAACGTTTCCTTAAATTTATAAGCTGTGTCAAAAGGGGCCATTCACAGTTTAGCGTCAAAAAGTACCTTCACGTACGTATAGCATCTATTACATATATAGTATGGCTTTCCAAGTATAGGGTTTTTCATATCTCAGAGCACTATTGATTGTTCTGGTAATTATGATGACTTGATATTATATCTCAGCAATGATATTATTTTATTTTTATCATGTTATTACTCAAGAATATCAATTTATGCACTCTTGGTCCGTCTACAAAAAATTGCATTGTTAATTTAATTATTTTCTCAGGGTATGAATTTTTTTATTTACAATTTTTTATTACAATGAAATTAGCAAGAATCGGTATATATAAATTTTTGCCTGGCCGGTATTTTGGCATTCATCATTATGGCAGCGCCCGGCAAGGAGCTCGCTTTCTTTCAACTGACGTCTGATGTGATTCTCATCGTGTATGATCATGAATTGCAGCTCATCAAAGAACATCCTCGAGAAGTGAAATTATGTTTAAGCTTAGCCGGCTGGACTCTATTGGCACGGGTGTTACAGGGAAAAGAGCCCGAAGTGGATTTTCTGCATGTCGGAGTCGGTGTTTACCTGCGAAGTGGAAGAGATGATTCTTTTTTCCGCGGTTAGAACAGTGTGGGGGTGCCGTTATCCTACTTTGGCCGGCATTATGGCAGGCGCTGAAAGCTATTATTACTGAGGTCCATGACGTACTCTACCCTGAGGCCAATTCTGTCGCTACCCGTACTCTTACACCGGATTGTACGCTATTGTTATATCCCCAACGCGTGGAGCTGATCGATGATGATAGCCGATGTTGGTGTACGTCTGAACCGGCGCGTGTCTCTTTATCCCCGGAAGGCTGGATTACCTTGAAACGTGTGTTATGCGGTGATCTCGACGGCGATAGCATTCACCTGTGTGACGATGTCTACATTTTCCGCGGACCCTATTTTGCGCGACTTCTGTGTCTCAAGCGAGGGGGATTTACTCTGGACCCCGATCTATGGACGGCTTTGCAACAAGTAGTTCCCGTGGTCGATGAAGTACTCTCTCCACAGGAGCAGCAGCCTCTCACAGAATAGTACCTGACCCTATAAATACCAGGGATGAGACAGAGTGTGTGTCATTCACCGTTCGACATTTAGAGCAAGCATGTCACTACGAGCCATCCTGCCTCTTACACCCTACCAGGTGGGGTTATACGTCTATGAAGATAAAGTCACCCTGGTGGAAGACGGTGGAGCAATTTGCTGGGCGCGCGCTGAGACTCTATCGAATACGGTGACGCTACAGCGTGATGGCTGGACTAAATTTAAACGGGTGTTGAGCGGTGAGTTGGACGGACACCTCATCCACATGGACAATGCCATTTACGTATACCGTACCGCCCTCTTCCCACGTGTGGGCCGCTACCAAGACCCTGCGCGAAGTTTCATCCTAACTCCCTCTCTGTGGTCAGCCTTGGAGAAAGTAGTGCCTATTGTGGACCAGTTGTTTACACCGGACGACCGATCACCCGACCAATTGGCGTGGGTTCGTGCTATAGAAGACGCGCTGGCTGAACCTCATGAAAAACTACATGAATCCGATGATACAGCCGGGGAAAGTACTATATCTATAGAATGCACAGAGGCTAGAGTGTCAGTGTCACCAGATGAAGCGAACAACACACATGACGGGGGCGACCCAGAACGATGAAGGGTAATAAGAACACCGTGATGCGGCGGTCCCGAAAGGGAAAAAAGGAGTCTACAGTGATTAACAAGGTGTTAACCGATTTGTATTACAATCCTACGAGTCCAGCCGCGTATAGCGCTGTGGGAGCGCTGGCTCGAGCGGCCCATTCTCAAGGCATCAGTCGAACTGAAGTTCGAGACTGGTTAAAAACCCAAGACACTTATAGTTTACATCGAGCCGCCCGACGCCATTTTCGTCGTAACCGGGTGATCGTAGGAGGTATAGATGCGCAATGGCAGGCGGATTTAGTGGATATGAGTCGATTTGCACCTCACAATGATGGACATCGGTACATATTGACCTGTATCGATATTTTATCCAAGTATGCCTGGGTACTACCCATTCGCACCAAAACAGGAGAGAATCTAATAGGAGCATTCCAGCAGATTTTCAAGACGGGGCGCAAACCTCTTTATTTGCAAACGGATGAAGGCACAGAATTTCTCAACCGACCCTTTCAAGCCTTTCTTAAGAAACAGAAGGTATTTTTCTTTCATACGTACAACGAGACGAAAGCTTCGGTGGTGGAACGCTTCAATCGCACCTTCAAAGGACGAATGTACAAGTATTTTACTGCCCAAAACACTCGACGGTACATCGATGTTCTACCTCAACTGGTACAAGGGTACAATCGCGCCTATCATCGCAGTATCCAGCGAGCTCCCCGTGATGTGACAGAATGCAACGAACATCAAGTGCGTGCTACGCTGTACTCATCCAGTCCACCACAATCACTCACGGCACCCCGTTACAAACGTGGAGATGTGGTACGGATCAGTAAAGTGAAAGGCCAATTTGAGAAAAGTTACTTGCCCAACTGGAGTGACGAGCACTTTGTCATCGTTCGCCATAAACCTCGACAGCCACACGTCTATCAACTGGAAGATCTACAAGGAGAGAGACTGCAAGGCACGTTTAACGAGGCAGAATTACAACCCATAGTGAAAACACCGAAAGACTACTACACGGTGGAAAAGATTTTGAAAACGGAACGTCGACGTGGCATTCCCTATCATTTCGTCAAATGGCAAGGGTGGCCTCGTTCGTTTAATTCCTGGGTGTCTGGCCGTGACATGAAACGCCTATAAATTCTAAACCCTATCACCACCCGCCTTCAGTGTAGGATTGTACCATGGATAGTACACATCTACCCTTACTGTTACGAACTCGAAAAGCACAAGTCGGTACTGTTTTGTGTCTAGTAGTGCTTCTGGGTACGTTATTTACAGGTGTGTTCTACGATTTGTCGTACGTGATATCCTGTTTCAACAACCTGCGTTCCACATCTCCGTCATCCACCACTTCGACCACCACCACTACGACGACGACGCTGCCTACACCAGCCAAGACGTCAAGGGTCCGCCACGTATCAACCCAGACACCCACGTCTACTACTCACACACCGTCTACTCCAGCCATCACCACGTTACCCTTTACCCGCTACATCCAGCCATCCACGACCACCACGCCCCGTACTACGACGACTCCACGTCATCTTCCGTTATCCCTGAGAAGCGACGACGATCCTTCCACCCCATCATCATCTAGTACACCCACTACGACTCCGCTAAAAATATTTGCAGTGGACTCCCGTGAATCACGTTTACCACGACAACGGTACCCGGTACGGTACCCATTCGACTACGATCCCCGGTGGGATCCACGACAACGGTGGTGGGCTTCTAACCGTCGAGCGCAAATCACCAAATAAAATTTAAAAAAAAAACTATAGATCCTCGATGGCAGCATCCTTTCACGTGTCTCATCGCTGGACCGACAGGGTCGGGAAAAACACACTTCGTTCAACGTCTCATCCAACACGGGTCAGCCCTCATTTCACCGCCTCTAGCTCGCATCCTGTGGTGTTATGGAGCTTGGCAACCCGCGTACGAGGAACTGGCACGTGTCCCGGGACTCACCTTAGTGGAAGGCTTACCTCCTGAGGATACACCCCAAGACACCTTGGTGGTGGTGGACGATCTCATGACGGAAACGGACAGTCGAATCACCCGTCTCTTTACCAAAGGCAGCCATCATCGTCGGTTGAGCATCATCTACATCGTACAGAATCTCTTCAGTAAGAACAGAGAGCACAGGAACATTAATTTGAATGCTCAGTATGTGGTGTTATTCAAAAACCCCAGAGACGCTTCACAAATTACCCACCTGGCCCAACAGATGTACCCTAAAAACACAGCCTTTGTACGAGAAGCCTTTGAAGATGCTACCCAACCTGCTCACGGGTATCTACTCATCGACTTGAAACAAGACACGCCCTCTACCCTTCGATTGCGTACCCTCATTTTTCCCGGCGAGGTGCAGACGGTGTACACACCCAAATAAAAGAGAATAAAAGAGAATAAAAGATAAAAGAAGAAGACAACGCACTCTAGCCGTCATTCATCATCATGTCTGCACGCGTACGCAAGCACGCGCCGGCTCTGCGCGTATTACGCAGCGCGCCACCGGAGGTGGGCCGGGCCCTGGTGCGCGGAGCGGATCCCGACTTGGTACGGTGTTTGTGTGAAGTGGCCCATAATGTGTTAAAAGGCAATGTTCCACTCAGTCCTCTGCAGAAAGGGAAATTGCAACGGCACAAGGCGGGTCTCCGAACGTTGGTCAAGAAGACGGGCAGTGTCAAGAAAAAGAAACAGGTGTTACAGCGAGGTGGATTTCTCGGCGCACTCCTCGCTCCCTTAGCCGCTACTGTACTGGGACCGTTACTAGGCTCCATCTTGGGACGCTAACATGGACCATACGAAAAAAATGATGCTGGTCGAACTTCGACTGTTACAGAGTTTGCAATCACCCTATCCCGTACCGGCCACAGTGCAACAACTCCAGTCTCTGGATGAAGAGATGAATAGTATACTGCAACGTCGACTCCCCGATCACGAGAAAATTCAACTCTACCATCATACGCTGAACCGGTACCAGACGTTTATGGATCAATATAGAGGGAGTACTAGTAGTAGTACCCCACCACTACCCACCACCACCACCACGCCCACAACACTGACATCTCCATCACTACTACCTTCACCTGAGCTGGAAGAGGAAGTGTTGACCAGTGTGCCTAAAGCCTTCAAGACCAAGGCCCGTTTATTGTTGGACCGGGTGAAACAGAATTCCGATATGAGTTGGAATGCTGAAGGAAAACTACTGATTCGAAACAAAGTGGTGCCGGGGTCTCATATGACCGATTTGATCAACGATATGGTACGTTCTCGCAAACACTCTAATCCCCCGGGCTGGGAAGTCTTTGCTCAGGGATTAAAAGACACACACATCCCTCAAGAATTGGTAGGGAATCCTAACCGTTGGGCCTTTATGCAGCAATCGAACCGACACCAACCACCACCACCACCACCACCCTCCTCTTCTTGGGCCCCCATGTCACCGCCCAAAACACCACAACAACGACGACGGGGACCTACCCGATCTAAGTCACCGCGACGATCACAACGCCCAGGTAAGGCGCCCAAGGCCTGGGAATCCTACTAAGGGGGAACCCTACTAATAACTCCTATAAAAACACGGTGCAGAAGCCAGAACAACTCAGTCGTCATGTTTTACCTGACGTTGCCCAGTAATAGTTCACTCGACGTGTTTCCTGACAACACCTTGACCAAGTATGTCACTCAATTACCCCAACCGTTACATTTACCTGGACGATGGGAATGTGGACTGGTGGATATTCAATACCCTTACTCATGGTACAACGTACAAGACGGAGAAGTATGGTACGAAGTGACCTACGAAGATAAAATCTACAGACTGACTCTGCCCGAAGGCCAATACGATACGCCCCAGCAGTTCAAACAGGGTCTGATGGCCTTGTTGGAGTACAAGGCTCTAAAGGAGAGCACGGATAGTGCAACACGCCTGAGGCACAGCACCCCGACAAGCCTTCAAACGACGGGCTAAAGAAGCCGGTGGTGTGTTGATCGCCAAAGCCCTTAAAAGACAAACTCCGACACAGCGAAGAGTCATTCGACGTCCAACACACCGACGACGCACACCCCAGAGGAGGACTAAGCCCCAGAAGAAAAAGAAGAGGAATACTAGGAGAGACATCTTCGCATAATGGCATTCATTCACTCCGAGTCGTGTCCGTCTACCAACAGTGAATTGGATTTGTGGACTATTCCACCCACCCAAACCAGTGTAGCCGAAGGACGTTGGGTAGAACATCG
>JAVTVY010042430.1:0-17788 GCA_036873755.1 Hanleya hanleyi
ATTGACCCTCCCTCATCATTAACCCTCCCTCATCATTAACCCTCCCTTGTCATTAACCCTGCTCCTCATCATATAACTCTCTCGTCATCAACCCTCCCTCATCAGTAATCCTTCCAATGCTCGATGCTGGGGACTAATTGTATTCACCCAAAATGTTCTGTTTTACATGACTTCATCAAGGTGTGAGTTTTTAATCGGTATTTTCAAGCTGGTCAGTGATGGTGTAGGATCCCCATAGCTTTCACATGTGAAATGGGTGTAGAATGAGAACTTTCCAAATTGCTTTCCACAAACCTTGTTGGTCAGTTCAAACTTGGTAGATTCTGCCTCTTCTTTAAGTCGGTTGTTCTCAATCTGCATTTCAACCAGCGTCTGAGATACCTACAGGAGAAGTTCACAGTGTCAGGCATATACATGTAAATCAGTTCAAGATCATCCTCCAATTCTCACAGATGTGACCCCCTGCAGTCAGTCTAACAACCTCTGACTGATCTTCCCCTAACACCCTGGTACACAGTTGCATTCAGTCTTTGTCAATCATGAGTGACACAAGAAGTTCCATTTGAATTGATCTTTCCTGCATTATGCAATAACAATGGGCAGGTCTCAATGAAGAGTGGATTGTTCAATCCCACTTCGCCCTATCCGTCTGTGCTATGACATGAAGAAGATAGTTTCAACTAGTCATAATTGGTATAAACGTAGCATTGCCTAAGTTGTAAATCTGTAATCGTATTATCGAAAGTTGAATTTTGTACAAGAAAATTGGACAATAAATTTCTTCCCATGAAGCATGGCCTATGATGTCACATCTTGAGCTTCTATCAGATACTACAAAAAAATTTAAACTGTCAGAACATTCACTCCTGTGACCTGGTCATTTATTTAAGTAAAGCTGGGCTGTATTTATCTAAATGTATAGGAATAGTGAAACTGGCTACCGAGGGTAAAAGAAAGATTATTATTATTATTATTATATTATTATTAAATGCCTACTTTCAGTTTCTCTTCTTCAGACATGAGTAGTTGTTGTGAGAGGTCAGTCTTGGTGGTCGCTAGGTTACCAAACTTTCCAGTGATCTGGTCAAGTTTGAGACGCAAACTCTCCACTTGATCACGAAGCTGAAGCTGGGAAAAACAAAAACAGAGAAGAGGATGTATGTACTTGACTAACCAGCAAATATATAATGTGAAAGTCTATCTAGTAGAAAATAAGCTACTATTTTTGATGAATAGGCTATTGAAAACTTTGGAGCTCTACTCATTTGAAACTGAGAATAGTTATTGCATGACTCATGATATGAGTAAAGTGGCAGCTCTAATCTAGGAAATAGCTTCTGTCATATGGGAAGTGATGGCCATGAAATAAGAAGTGGCAGCTGTGAAGTAAGAAGTGGCAGCTGTGAAGTAGGAAGTGGCAGCTGTGATACAGGAAATGGCAGCTGCGATGGAGGAAATGGCAGCTGTGATGTAGGAAGTGACAGGTGTGATGTAGCACCAGTGAAGTAGCGGTTGTAAAGGATGTAGCAACTGTGATGTCGGAAGTAGCAGCTGTGATGTAGCAGCTGTGAAATGGCAGCTGTAATGTAGGAGCTGTGATGTTGCAGCTGTGAAGTGGCAGCTGTAATGTAGGAAACAGCAGCTGTGAAGTGGTAGTAATGATGTAGGATTATAGCAACTGTGATGTTGGAAGTGGCAGCTGTGTTGTAGGATGTTACAACCATGATACAGGAAGTGGCAGCTGTGATATAGGAAGTGACAGCTTTGAGTGGCGGTTGTGATGTAGGACATAGCAGCTGTAATGTAAAGGTCCATTCTCACGATGTGATTTGTAGTAAAAACTCGGCGGGGGAATCCCCCGATTTGTAGCATGCAACTAATCGCATGCCTATTTCACCGGTTCTATTTGATATGATTTGATAATCGTATGAGTGTTTTCATGATGCAACTAAGTTGTATTCTACAAGTTGTTACTACAAATCGCACCGTGAGAATGGGCCTTAAGAAGCATCATACTTCCCCAAATAGTTTAATTTTAAGTTGAACAGAATAGATTTGGGCATCTAGAATATGAAAACATTGACTAAACATTGTAACTATGCTTCAATGTCTGCCTGAAGTGTGACAGCTAGATATTCTTGTACAGTAAGGGAGACGTCTGTGAGATATGGAAAAGTAAATATACCACTCACATTTTCTGTCTGAAGTCTGCGTAACTCATCCCTTGCATCACTGACATCGGCAGTGGTACTGTGGAGCGATCCCACACCTAACTGACGCTGGAGTTGGATGAGTCGTGCTCGGTATTGGGTCAGTAAATTCTGAAGAAGGAAAGGATGTACCTAGCTAGACTTGTCATGGAAACAAATAATGATGGATCAAACTTATTTCAAGATTGGTATCAGAGGATAAATCACCAGAGATTCACTGTTAAATTTAAATTAATTCTCATTATATTAATAGGTTATGGATAAGTTGTTCACATTCTGATATCAACATTACTTCCAACATTGACAGGTTATTGTTTAAAAATGTACGATATTATCAAGTCTCTCTCAAGCAGGAAGCTAGAAAAACATGGTTTTCTCACTTCACCATCATTGCGATTTCATTGACTCACCTGTGCAAAGCCATCATAACTGAGAATTGGAAAGTTTGCCAACTCACCTGTACAAAGCTGTCAAGTTCATTAACTTACCTGGGCAAAGCTGTCATTGAGAATGGGGAAGTTTTTCACCTGGGCCAGGTGAGAGGTGAACTTAAGGATGCCCTCCATGATGTCAGGGTTAGTGTGAGACCTCATACAGATGATGGCCTTTGTCTTAGAGTTCCCTCCTATCTCATCCTGTAACAACTGGGTCAGCTTGGACTCGCTGTAAATATACATGTAAATTCACAGTCAGATACTCATGAACACACCTTCGTCATTACAACTCAGTCTTTGTAGGAAGGAACGGTCGCAAACCCTTCGTGTGGACATTTGCAAATAAATGTTCTTACGTTTGAGAGTGGGTACCGGGTGCTGCAAACCTTG
Organism: Hanleya hanleyi; assembly: GCA_036873755.1. Taxonomy (NCBI): domain Eukaryota; kingdom Metazoa; phylum Mollusca; class Polyplacophora; order Lepidopleurida; family Hanleyidae; genus Hanleya; species Hanleya hanleyi. Next base: position 3,035 of record JAVTVY010042430.1, read on the forward strand.
CACAAATGTTGTATTCAGCCTTTCCTGCTTGTTCCTGGATCTACAATACCTGGAACTCATATATTGTTGTCAATGAGGGATATTCCATCCATTTGTGACCAGCAAAAAGTACCATATTTTTTTTAATTAATAGGAAATTTGAAATTCTGGCAGCCAAACCTCCTAATCATTTTAACTCTGACAATAACAACTCGTCTGTTGGTTGCACACACCTGTAGTTGATGACTCTACTGGGTGTGGTGTTGGTGGAGAGACTGGTGACCACTCGGTCCAGACTGGTCAGACCACGGTTCAGTAGTGGACCTTCACGAGCCATTAGACTGGAGGTATCACTGACCAGCTTCTCTAACCCAGGCAACTCCACAATAGTGAAACGGGACTTATTAGGGTGAGGGTTCTCACCTACATGCTGAAAGTGTAAATGAAAGTGATACATGTAAAGTGGAAGCAAAAAAAAATTGTGATGTTCATTACATAATAACTTTTGAGTGATCTATATCTTTTTGATGAAGTGATCAATGTTATGGGAACACAAAGTTGATAAAATATATGGTATGAAATACATAATATAGCAAAAATGGTGTCAGGTTATTTCATCAAGTGACATTTCGGCCCAAGATAGTTCAACAAGCGAGATTTTGGCCCGCTCTGAGGGGGTATCACATTTCGACCCGTGATATTTCAAGTCAAGTTTTAAAGGATATGTGACGACAATACAGGAATAACTCCCTTGTGTGTGATGGTAATCAAGCTGAATTTTTTTTTTCAATCCAAAACCTGCCAAATCAGATTTTTCTAGAAGTTTACATACTGAAATATCAGCCTCGAAAAAATTGCGATGCTTCATTGTACAAAAATGGAAATATGATTGATCAAAATGTGCTCCGCGGCCTGATTTGATATTTTTGAGGCATTTACAGTGAAGATTTTCTTTTACAGTGATTTTGTCACACTATATATTAGGAAGTTGTTTGTTGGAATGTTTTGGTTTGAGGTGTCATATTTTTGCTACAGGAGGAAACCCTTCATGAAAATGCCCCAAAATACCAAAAATAAGCCCGGTAGCACATTTTGATCAATCAAATATGTCTATTTTTATGCAACTGAACATCTCAGTTTTTTCGAAGGGGATATTTCAGTATGTAAATTTCAAGAAAAATCGTATATGGCAGGATTTGGAGGGGGAAAAACTTATTACCATCACACACAAAGGAGTTTTTCGTATGTAAGCGTCACATATCCTTTAATACTGTTGGTGACTATTCTATCTGCATGTATGCAAGCTTTGCTCTGTATGTGTGCATGTATATACATGTAGACATCTGTGAATAATGAATCACCCACTTGTGAACATGGAATTTTGTTTGTTCTGTCTAATTTAATTAGTTTGACCTGGTGAGCAGAAAAATTAGGTGAATCTCACTGATTGTCACACAATACTTTGTAAAACTTATGTGGGCTAATGTGCTGGGATCATTCATCCCATATACGTATATAGGATGAGTGTGTGGCGACCAATCATGATGCTTGACACCAGTTGCAAGCAAGCAACCCCCAAAACAGGGTTATCTCCCCTTCTGCCAGTCAATCGACCCTGCCCTCAGGGCTGTTCCATTTAAAAAGGTATGGGAGGGGAGGAAGGCACTCAATATATTATTCTATGGGTCATAGGGGGAAATTCCCTTCAATCCATGTTACAACATTGGGAAAGCCAATAAAATTTCTATGGGTGGTGGGGTATAATTCAAAGCTGCCTTCCGCCCCTCCCATACCTTTTTAAATGGAACAGCCCTCAGTCAATTATACAGGGCGAAAATAACGCCCTGGCAGTCTCCGCACAGTGGGTCTTCACGAAGCCATATAGCCTTTGACGGAGATTAAAGTGTGAGATTATCTGAACTGCTCTGTATCGCAACAACTTGAATTAACCAGAATTAATCAACTGCAGCACATCTGGGGGATTTGGCAGACAAAGGACAACAAACAATCGATGATTACGGGTAATTAAATAACTGTTCGTCTCTTTACAACAACAACAACATTAGGCCTACATCAAGGCTAACGGTCTTTTGTTTAAAAACAAATCAGCGATGCTTGTTTTGTTGGAATTTTGTCTTGTTTTGGTCCCGCACATTCACATCTGCAAAATTATATATCCTTGCATTTAGTATGCGGATAAGGACTGTTTTTGGCTGGTAAAATTCAGGTTCTGTGAAATGATGTTTTGGTACATGGCTATATGTAAATTGACCGAGCGCAGGGTCGATCGACTGGCAGAAGGGGAGATAACCCTGTATAGAGGTTGGCAAGCATGATGTGCTCCAGCAACGTTTCTCTCAGTGTGTTGCTGATAGGTTTACTAAAATACTGATTACAGTGATGATTCAAATTATATGGGAAAAAGAATCCCATATTATAAACTTGATCAGGAGATGAAAGTTCCTACTTGCAAGAAGGAAAATACATTTTCATCCCATGATCAAGTTACATAAGATCGTCTTATTCTCACTGAGCTTCTGTTTCATGACAACATGCATGTGTGATGTAAGTTTGGTTTAGCTAGGCATATTCTTCAGATATGATGAATAAAAATTTGACTGCTGAAATGTTGCAGGCCGAAATGTCATACCTCTAGCTCACTTATTGCCGAAATGCAGTGGGTCGAAATGTCACCTGCTGAAACAACGTGGATCCAAGAAAACATTCTCAGATACAATTTCTTCTAAATTAAGGGGTGATCAAATAAATTGGTCAACTGACACAAATTCTGAGTGTGCTTGTTTATTGTTAGAGATCCGAGTATAATAATAGCTGTTACATGTATTATCCCCAGCTATATCTAGAAAATGCTCAAAATTTGCCTATAGTGCTTAATCCATGAAAATTTAATGGAAAAAAAATAATGAAGATCAATGTTACATGTGTTAATCTGTCATGGCAGTATAAATGTCATGGTATGGAAATTTGCAAGTGAAGAATGTGATGGGTATGGAGGTTGCAAGCATTATGCAGATTCGAACTCACCAGCTCCAAGTCCAGCTGAACGATTAAGGCTGAATGAGTCGGGGCTGGACCATAGTCATTGGCTGATTCTGTTCTGCGAGCCCAGCCTTGGCGGAAAATAGACACACCATCAGCAGGGTTGGTCACAGGAACCTGTGTGCCATTCTGGTGAGGCGAATAATATATGGCACAGACATTACATGCAGGGGTAATCATTGGTCATATTGGTATCGGTATGTCTATTTCAGGGAAGAAATGTATTTTAAACTGTAAATCAGATATTAATTATGTTTCTACTTTCATTTTCCGTACTTTCCATGACATACATGGTAGCTGGGTTACTTTGGTCAAAAATGTCATTTGTCCGATTTAATTTCTTTCTAGGCATGCATGGTTCCTAGCTACTTTATCTTGGTAGCCTCCCACTCAAAAAGATAATGGGTTAAATGACTGTTGCTATAATGATTACAAATATGAACACAAGCTGGCTGATCCTGGTCCAACCATCTTTATAAACAAGTGGACTTCTCCGTTCACACTTCGAATTAGCCTTGATAGATCAGCGCGCTGGCTCTCTTCAAAAGCATTTATAAATCGACATGAAATGTCATTGACTTCAAATCCATTTGAATTTTGAAAAGTGCTACAGGAGTGGGTTAATTATCGATTGGCTGTCATATTTATTCTACTGCCATATTAGGAGGAATGAACTCATATACTGAGGGAAAACGTCAAACTACACACACTCATTGGGTATGTTCTGATTGGCTCATCTCTGATTTGTAGGTTAAATTTACATCTCAGATTTAAATTCTTTCGGTGGTCCAATCTGTCAAGGCTAATTCGAAGTGTGAATGGAGAAGTCGACTTGTCTATGAAGATGGGTCCAACATTCACGTGAAATTTCTGCAGACTAATGTCATTGAAATCACACTGGTGCCATGATCATCCAGCTGTTATAGATGTACATAGTCGTATACACCATACCAGAGGAAACATGGAGATGCAACGTAGGGATTTCCATTATATACCCACCCTAACGTAGACTCCTTTACTGGCTGTCTCGTCAAGTTCTGCATATGATCCTCCCATTCCAGGAACCTGTAATAGATCCTTGGTCATCTCGTTGTACACCTCATACATCTGCAGGTTAACCAGCGCCGAGTGACGGTTCACCTTTGTGTCGTATAGGTATTTGTTGTTATCTGAATTGTAAAATAAAACAAGAGCCCTTGATGCTTCAATATACGCCCACACGTTGGTCAGATTAATATTTGCGATAACACATTTAAATTTATGAATGATAGCTTCTTGTTTGAGACTTCAGTGACCCTGGCCTTGACATTCGACCTCTAAATCAACCCATTTCTTTCTTTCTTCCTAGTGTGGGTATTAGAACACCCAACATTTAGCAACATGATCCATATCATAAAGTGGAGATATCACTTGGAGAACTGAAGTTAATCGATACACACCTTGATATCAACAGGTTTATCCATAATGCCATTAGTTTGAGGTATATCTGAAACTCTGCCACATTTTTCAGTCCTGCGCTGGAGTTTATAGCCATGACATCAATATTTTCAACTATTTTCTGGTGTTCAGGTGCAGCAACCTTGACTTTTGCATGACTTTTGACCTCAAAATCAGGCCTGGTATATGGTTAAGTCAATCAAACTTTATTGAAGAAATGCTGTGATTGGTTATTGTCAAAGGATATATAGTACTATATTAGGTACATAGAAATGGCTGTTCACAAATTTTAAACAGCTGATCCTTAAACAATAACTTTGTTTGAAGTAACAAGGTTCAACAATAGGTGATCTAGATCAGCAGCCCTATTTCTTTCATACTATTCTTGACATATATTATTTTGACAACGTCCTTCAAAAAGGAAGTTTTGAAATTAGTTTATACAGGTTATCATACCCATAGAGATGATAATATATATACTAGCCATGTAAAGAATAAGTTAATATATCGAGGTGATAACAATGATCAACAGTATTTCGGCTATAAAGCAATGACAGTGATAACTCAGAAAGTAGCTGAATGAATGTTTGAATGTTTTGGGTTGGTAACCTGGGTGACAGGTACCACAAACACTGATATTTTATGAATGGCCTAATATTTATATCCCTGATAAGAAAATCTGAGTAAACTGAGATTATCTACTACTGTAACAAACCTTCATTCAACTTGCTGAAGACATGGTCTATGATGAGTGTGAGATGGTCTACTATTGTAACAAACCTTTATTCAGCTTGCTGAAGAGATTGTCTGTGATGTGACCATGTCTACTATTGTAACAAACCTTCATTCAATTTGCTGAAGACATGGTCTATGATAAGTGACTGTGTGAGATGGTCTACTATTGTAACAAACCTTCATTCAGCTTGCTGAAGACATGGTTTATGATGAGTGTGAGATGGTCTACTATTGTAACAAACCTTCATTCAGCTTGCTGAAGACATGGTCTATGATGAGTGTGAGATGGTCTACTATTGTAACAAACCTTCACTCAACTTGCTGAAGACATGGTCTATGATGAGTGTAAGATGGTCTACTATTGTAACAAACCTTCACTCAGCTTGCTGAAGACATGGTCTATGATGAGTGTGAGATGGTCTACTATTGTAACAAACCTTCACTCAGCTTGCTGAAGACATGGTCTATGATGAGTGTAAGATGGTCTACTATTGTAACAAACCTTCACTCAGCTTGCTGAAGACATGGTCTATGATGTGGCAATGTCTACTATTGTAAAAAACCTTAATTCAATTTGCTGAAGACATGGTCTATGACGAGTGTGAGATGGTCTAATATTGTAACAAACCTTCACTCAGCTTGCTGAAGACATTGTCTGTGATGTGACAATGTCTACTATTGTAACAAACCTTCATTCAACTTGCTGAAGAGATGATCTATTATAAGGGTGACAATGCCAGGTCGGCTTCCACTCTCTCCGCCCACGGTGTACGACTTCCCTGACCCACTCTCTCCACCAACCAGCACACACGTATTGAAGCCAGCGATGAATAAATCCACCATGGAATCCACGCCAGTTTTGTAGACCTCATAGTTGGAGCTCTCCTGTCTCAGTACAGTCTGAAAGCTGAACAATATCCTTGTATGTATATTGTGGACTTAAAAATTACAATCGTCTTGAATGTTATTTATAAAAACAGTTATTGAACATATCGGAATGGCAATTAGTGAGTTAATATGATTTAATGTCACTTTCAACACTATTTCAGTCATATCATGATGTTGGTTCCTATTCCTTTTCACACCCGGAAACCACACGGGTAGGGGCCTATTCCTTTTAGTACCCGAGACCCCACAGGTGGGGTCCTATGTATTCTTTTTTACACACGGCATCCCCATGGGTGCCCCAGTTAGTCGCCTCTTACAACAAGTTCTCTGAGGAGCTGAGACCTATTCTTACCATGACCTGGAATATGCACAATGACACCCCAGGTCAATCCCTGGGAGCCTCACGGGGCGAATGTCGATCAAGTCAACTACATGTAGCTTTAAACCTGGTACACCAAGCACATGGGTAATTCATTGTAACCTGGACACAGTGTATGATCTTCTAATAATAATTCAATCCCCCTATCAAAATTCAATCACCCCCAATTCTGGGGACAAATTTTGATAGGCTGTTCTAATAAATTTGGTCACCATATAAAATCATTGAAATAACGAAGAAATAATGGATTATATGCATATTTCGAACCATTTTGTCAACTTCCTTGTTCTACTAAATTTGACCACCGCCAGATTTTATGGTGGGAAATTAAACTTTTCTTCTGATTATAAATAGTTGTACATCATGATAGTATAACATCTCATGGCTCAAAGTTATTACTATATAGGTATTTTTAATACAAATTTGCTTGCATCATTTTTTGTAACATAAGTCATGCTCTGGAATTTCCTGAAATAATATCTTCATCATTATCCTGGAAAATAGTTTCCCTATGATTGAGGTTGGGTCAAGACCACCATAACCAGTAGATGATACATTTGAATGTATGCTTGTATAAACTGGGTCGAAGTTATTCTGATGTAATTTACAAATTAAGATGTGGCAGAAAACTGCTTTGAAATGATCTTGGCTCCTATTTACTGAAGCAGTGGTTTAAGCAAACAATATCCATCCATGTAAATGAGGAATGAGGCAGTGAAGTGTACTGTAATGGTGAATCCAGTTCTCCTGGAATTTCTCCAATTTCAGTTTCAGAAGGCCCCTATTGGTTACCATAATTACTTTTGTGTTATACATTGTACCAGTTTCATGAACTTCTGATTGTACATATATTTAACTCTGTAGCATATGCCACATGTAGGTTACAATAGGTTATTGTTCTCTGCTTATGGTAACCTGTAACAGGTGAGTGAGAAAACATTACAGCTTACAGCACATCTGGCAATCTATCATACACCTAATATACATGTACCAGTAACCTTATTATGAAAGCCAACAGATATCAGCGAGTGCAGGTAACATCAGGGGACACAACTCCATATTTCCAAAAAAGGAGTTATTCCCCTTGATGTGACAGGTACCAAAGCATTGGATTAAGAATGTCACCATGACAGGCACAACACCAATAGCACTCCTGCAGGGGCATGGCATTCAGTTGAATTATCATGATGGTGGAAACAAGAACCGTATTAAAAGTACTTCACAAGATTAGGGTTTTATCAAGCTCAACTCAACAGATAAACATGCAGGTCTATATGTCATGTCTACTCTAACAATGGGCTTACTTGCAATAGGTTCCCCCTGGTCGACTAGTGATTCTGTGAAGGCTGTCACTGTGGACGTTTGGTGGGCCGGTGTCATGGCGACTCTGTGGCCTCACCCTTGCAATAACATCAATGTTCATTGTCAACTAAGGCCTCCAATCAAAGCACCTGTAAAGAAGAAGAAAAAAATCTGTATATTTAGCTATAGATGGTATAATTGCTTCCAAGAATCTCACTAAAGAGCTAATTTGAGGACTACAGTAGCTCTCAAGGCTTCTGTCAGTTTGAGGACAACAATAGCTCTCAGCTCTTCTATCAGTTTGAGGGCAACAATAGCTCTCAATCCTTGTCAGTTCGAGAACAACAACTCTCAACTTTGTCAGCTGGACAAGACAATCAGCTACAAGACAATATAAACATGTATATTCCCAGAGACCAGGTCTGTGAAGCATGTTAGAAAGTGTGTGTGGGTGAATCAGTTATCAATTTTAGGCCACAAGTCATTTTACCTACTACACATTTTTTTATTTTCGTTTATTTTCATTTCCTGCTTTGATGTTGAAATGATCAGTAAAGAGTTAAACCTCATTCAAAGGCACATCAACACTGATGATGGAAATGACAAGATTGACAAAAATAATATCCTTCCCTGGAAAGTCACATCAGGGGAGGTAACTCATCAGGTAACATTCTCAAACATGGAAGTCGAATAATGTCGGCCAAAGTTTAGTTTGAATAATAAGTAATGGATATGAAAAGTAAAACCCTATCCACGTCACTTTAGAAAAACAGTCTGGTCAGAAAGAAGGAATCAAGTGTCATTAACTTAAAGTGGGGGCTGGTACCATTATTTAGTATCAAAAAGTTCAGTACTAAATTCATAACGAACATGGAACTGGAAATACTGCACAGATGGATGGACAGATATAGAAATCATAGGAATCTACTTTGCCATGAATTGAGGCGTACATGTAAATGTAAACTATTCACAGTCCACATTCCTAAATTCATCATCAACGATAAACACAAGTAACATTTAAGTACCCGTGATTTTCAAAGACACAGACCAATTTTCAATTATTTTAGATTTTTGGGCATGGAAACAAAATTGCTCTTCTTTTTAGCACGGTCCTACTTAACATCTAAAACTCCAGTCGAATTTGCGAAGATGTTGTTTGATTCAGCACAGTATTATTTGGGAGCCAAACAATTAAATTATGCAGGGCTGACTTCATCAATAAAGACCCTAAATGATTCTATAGAGTCTAACTGAATATCAGTGAGCCTGGGTTAAAGGGTACTAAATGTTTGACAGCTTTGTTCTGTTTTGAGAATCTCTTCAATATTTAGTTTCTGACCTGATCAAGTCAGGAGTACCATAAGTGATCTCCCTTGGTTCCAAACAAGCATTATCATGGTATTAAACTTGTATTTGTATCTGGTACCATGGTATTCAAAATGGTTGTTAAATGTGGAAATGAATGTTCCGGGTCTAAAGACAAGACTGCAGAATAGAAATTAGAATATGGGAAATGTTTCTCTCCCCAAATAGGTGAACAATATTTGAACAGAAACTGTTGAAATATTACCTACTACATGTACCTAGTTTGTACTACATTCAATTGTAGGGCATTTGGACATATCCCTTCAACATAAATATACATAAATCTGTGATATGGAAAAACAAAATATAGTCAGTTCAATTAGGTCTTCAAAGAAACTCGATGTACTATCTTCTTTAATCTGCCATTTTACCTGTGTTAGTTATGTAGATTTACTACATGATCGGTCTTTGAGGAGTACAATCTGTAAATATAGAATCTCTGCCCATATATTGGAGATCGAAACACTATAACAGGGCGGTATGTCAATAAACAACACATTGATAGGGCACGCAAGCAATGTTCCTCCAACTCACTCGAGGATGAATCCCATTTCCTTAACTTAATTTTAGAAATACTTTCTATAATCAGATACTCAAACATTATTCTTCTTTTAATAGACTCAGTAACACAACTAAATTCTATTTCCTATTCAACTCTCGGTGTGAATCAATACTTGTTAATACAGTCATATTTATTAATCAATGTGAAAAACTCACACAGTACCGTCAACTGGGGTGACTTTGGACAATTTCGAAGCATTTTCTTTCACTGTTTCCTTGTTAAGCAGGATAGCAGTAATATTAGTGTGTTATATTGCGAGTCTGGATTAGGCCTTCATAAGTATATATTATTTCCTGTCTTTTTCTTTATTCATGGTTAATATTTTTACCTCCGTCGATCAGACGGAGGTCTAGGAGCGCAACATGATATCTCACGCCAAATAATTGTCATATGGGGAACCCACGACTCGTGTGATTTCCAATAGGGATTGCTATGGTTCCCGACGAAATTTTGAAAAGTTTCTGGACACAATTGAATGCTTACGTCACAAAAGGTGTGTATCCTTTGCTTCCACCGGGTCTCTTAATTCGAGGGTACTAAATTCGCGCGTGTACTTATAGCTTCGCGCTGGTACAGATGGCCGGTATGCGACGAAGACAAACCTGCGCTTTCATAAAAAGTAAATTTTCACGAAAGAAAAACTCGCATTCCGGATAGTATAATTGGAAACTTTCACGAGAATCTCTGAATCGGCAAAAAGATAAAGGACGAGTGTCATTCACCAGGATGCGAGTCGGAAGTGAGAAGTCAAATTCAAAGTCAGAGGTCAAAAACGTAAAACTCCGAAGAACTCTCCCGGCTTTTTCTTTTCTTTTTTTTTTTGAGTTGGGGGGGGGGAGATAGCGACTGGAAAAATATATCTTCCCATGCTTCAATCGTTATCTGTGAATCCGATCAACAACCTAAAAATCTGTCAAAAATTATCCGTCGTCTGGGTAAGGTTGAAGGGTCATCGGAAGCTCGGACTGTGATACAGGCAAAAACTGTTGTTGTTGTAGTCTGGAAAAATAACTCTGCCTCACGAGGCGCTCTCTCGGCTTTTTCTTTTCCTTTTTTTGAAGATGGGTGGGGGGGGGGGAGATAGCGACTGGAAAAATATATCTTCCCATGATACTTCAATCGTGATCTCATGAATTCCACGGAAAAACGGACATTGCTAAACAGCCCTTTTTCGCATAAAATTCACTCCACATTCTGTCGTAGACCCTATATTAGCATGCTGTTTGTTCTACATGTATTCGCTTCCTATGATCTCCGGGAACACGCCAATAATAGAGAAGATGTGTTTTAATAGCGAAATATTTTTCCCGCAATTTTTGAACATGAAGAACTCAGGAAATTCTAAATTGTCAAAGAAGAAAAATTGCACTTTACTGAAAACTATACTATTTTGAAACATCTGCAGAAAAGATATGCATGTGGCGGGAGCTGTATACAGTGTTTGGGGAAGTTCCGAATCACGGGGAGTTGCGGATCACTTTCCTAATTAATGCCTGATATTTCTTGAAGTAAAGTATCTGATTAAAACTTCTTAGGTTTATTGGAACGTCTGTTTCCGTGGACTGAAATGAATGTCAAACAACGGACCTGGATTGTTTCTTTTCCGGTCAATTCGGTAACGTAATACTTCTGGTACTGTACAATAACAAATTGCCACAGAGTCGAAAAACACGTGCGATTTTTCCAGTAGTGAATCTGCGCGAAATAAGATGGGTTTAGGCGGTATATTCAGTATTTATTTAAATGACAGAATCTTGCTAAATGGCCAAACAAAATATCTAGTGATTTGCGATAAATGTTAACTGACCAACATTGTAATATAATGGCGCTATAGAGATGTCAATTCCGAATCAACGAAATAAGCGCCGTTCATAACTTGAAATCGGTGAATAAGGGACCGTCTCACAACTAATACAACAGGTGTAAACCGACTTTAAGGAAGATTGGTCAATCCATGGCATTGTCAAAAAAAAAATATAAAAAAATGAATCAATGACAATATCCTTGTAACCGGAACTATGTACGCGAATCATTCCAAACCTTGGTGAACAAATCATTTTTTCGATATTACATCATCATATTCAATAATTTCAGACATATCTACTCCAATATAGAAAGTTTTATATAAATAAAATTGTTCATCACTGATCGAGGTTTCTACGAGTTTAATAACTGGATGTCCCTTTATTAACACTATCTGGTCTGGAAGATTTGGGGTGTATCGCAGGTGAGGGGTGGGGGGGAGGGAGTCAACCCATATATTTTCGCTATCCATAGGGCTAGAGCGCTGCAACATAACACACAGCATCTTCTGTTCAAGCTCTACCTGAAAGAGTAACAAAGCTTAAGATGAACGCTATGATGACGTCGAGTAACGTCATCTCGTCAGCCATTTGTCGACTATTTTTTGGACCGATTTTTCGAAATTCTAATTTTCCGATTTTTCTTTCATAAACTACCAAATAAAGTAGAGAATAACTACTTTTGCCCAATAAAATACTTTCTAGTACTTTTAGGCCAGAAAAATTCGAAGAAATGGACAGAACTGGCTGGAAAAAAACGAATTTCTGAGATACCACACGGCCGCCTTTTGAATTTAGCCATCATCCTCTGCTCGGCCAAGTCCTAAAATGACTCCAATATGATAAGCTTTAAAGTCACGAAGTTCCCGCTTCCTCTGTTTTGTCGTTATGGAGCAGTACAGGAAAGTTCACTAGCCCGCCCTCCATGATTGTCAGTCATCGTATCCTAAAATGTTCTAAAAAATAATTAAATTGAGATTACAATGCAATTTTGTAGGCTCGCTCCAAGATAAATATACTTCAGAACATTTTCGACTCTAGATCTGCGTGTCATTTGTGCCTGGACTGCAACAGTTGAATATTCGCTCACAGGGCGGGGAGAATTAAGACAACATTGAAATCTTCTCCAGGGTTTCACTGGCCTATGGATGATTAGCAGATGGCCCCTCAAGCCTGTAAAAATTCCATTCTCAGTGCCTGTAACGGCCGCTAGATGGCGTGATCCGCAACTCACCAAAATGATGAGCAACTGCCCGCGCTGGTGTACTGAAGCGGAGGTTATTTTCTCATCGATTGACAAGTCCGATTGAAGATTTCTTTACATACAATTATAGACGACAGATTTCCCTAGAATATAAGAAGAGCAGTCGCTCTCACCTCGTAAAAGAACAAGCGCTAGCAGTCTGGATGTGAAAAGTGATTCGGAACTCCCCCAAACACTGTACCTTAGTAAAAATAAGAGGTCAGAGTTTTAATTTTCTAAGTAGAAGAGATAAATTCACTCTAGGAATATTTTTTTGAAGAAAATGTGTAATTAATAAAGCACTTTTACCGTAAGATTTAAAAAGCGCACTCGTGATTCCATCATGATTTTTTGTCGATTACGTCACGGACTAGATTTAACCCCTGGGATGATCCAGTCGCGTTTTTCTCACGATGAAAAAAATCTGATCATCCTTGGGTACTGTATGTTAGTAAGAGATGTCATATAAGAATAGTCAGATTGAAACAGAGCAGCAAAAAAATAGACAAGCAACACTAGTCAAGAGTCATGTCCGTTTCAGGTGATTCCGTCACGAACATTTCGAAGCATTCGATTTACTAAATGCTGGATCATCTGTTTCATGGATCCGTAAACAGATGTCATATAGAATAGCAAACTAAACTTGAAACTACATGGGTATGACCACGGAACTTCCGAGTACATGACTTTGAATAAAGAAAAAGTCTTCCGAACGGTGATTCCGTCATGATGGAATTCATGATCTGTGAATCCGATCAACAACCTAGCCAGACAATCTGTCAAAAATTATCCGTCGTCTGGGTAAGGTTGAAGGGTAATCGGAAGCTCGGACTGTGATACAGGCAAAAACTGTTGCTGTTGTAGTCTAGAAAAATAACTGGCATGCACTCTATGGAGAAGGGCCTCGTGAGGCACAAAGTGCAATTTTGTTGTTGTTGTTTATCTGCAAATCCGCTCATCTTGATGGGTATCTTTCACTGGTTCTCACAGTTGCCTGGCCTGTGTTATATTCGGTGGTCGAAGTCTACGTATAGTTTTTTTCAATAAATTATGGAAATTAATACAAACATATATACAGATATTTTTTTAAATAGATTTTTTATAAGTGTATTTCTCTTTCATCTTAGGCTCAATTCAAGTCATTCTCTAAAATGTGAAGCCGAGTTAATACAGTTTTTAATTATCTACCAAACCCTGTCCTCTATGACATAGAATAAAAGAGAAGTTGGGAATAGAACCGCTCAGCACAGTCATTTCTAAACATCAAGTTGTACATAAGTATTTTTACTTACTCTGTACAAGCTGAGGGCATTTTTGTGGCTTTTGAAAATTTTGAGATTTTTGCGTGTCTGTCCATATTTAACTAAGCGACGTCCAAACGAGCTAATGTACGCGCGTTATATTGATATCAAATATTTTTCGGCTTGTGTTCAATGAGGCTTGGAATGTTTATACAATTAATTTTCTTCTCACTGTTACACAATGAAATTAAGTTTCAAATCATTTGATTCATCTCTTCGATGTAGATTGCTATGTTTCATTCGAGGAAATAATTTTAAAAGATACATATGACATTTTCTAACTTTACGGCTGCAGTTGTATCACAAAGAGCAAACGGCGTAAACATGCTTTCCCATCTCACCCACGCTCATATGGGTATCGATCGTTCCTATTCGAGGACACACTAACTGATGACCTAGTTCAGAGCCAGTGATTTGCTCGCCCTCCACCCCATTGGATATCAGTTGATTCCTAACAAAATAAACATTACACATGTAATGACCACCTGCCGAGTGATACATGTGTGAATCGATCAGACATTTCCAAGGATGCCAAATTCTAACTTAAAACAACCATGCCGGATTTCATTGCTTCACTGAGAATAATTGGATCTAACTTTTACAAAGCCTGCAGCTCCCAATAGCTCCTGGATCTAGAACACATAAATGAAGGGACCTAGTTTATCGGTGCTATGGCAAAAATATCATGTAGAATGGGATTG
>JAVTVY010042431.1:0-19360 GCA_036873755.1 Hanleya hanleyi
GAATTAAGCTCCTTAAAATGTTCGTAATTTGAAGAAATTTGATCGACGAATAAGGATTTCGTTATGATATCAAACCACACATTATTATATTACGTATTTGTATGACATTTATATAACAAATTTGATAGATGGCATTCGACGGATGTTGATCGCGAATGTTTGTCAACCGTATATAGCTGTCCCCTATTGTTCTATCTGACCTGCTCTGTATATGATCGTGCCTGACGCACGTGGACCGTCTGCACAGGAGGCCCAGAAAGGGGGAGAGCTCAAAGTCGGTTGCCGTTCCCGGGTATATCAAGTTGTAAGGTGTGTGCTTCATTGCATCAGATTTCTTCACCGCTACTAATTTTTTTCGTATGGGAAAATAGTGATAGTCTCCAGGTCCAGATGGCTTTTTATGCACACCAAATGACCACCCGGGATTTTCCTGGCAGGCCGTAACTGACACAGTGAACATTTGAAATCTCGGCATAATATTGTCGTTTCAATTTAATTTATTACACATCTTGCGGTGTTCTAAATGCTATTCGTTATATTTATTATTTGGTGTCAAAAATGAGCCATCTCGGAAAGCCCCTTGAACAGATGTACATATAACGTTGATTTTATTATCATCGTATTTTGATCAATAAAGCTCTGAATTAAGAATCACATGATTGATAAGAAATCTGGACTTTACAGTCTACATTTCTCAAGCATTATTTGTTTGTGCATTAAAACATGAAGATCACAAACATATAGCATGTTCGAGAAAGATGCCGTATATTTATTATTATTACCCCTCAGCCCATAGGGCTGTGGGGTCTTGTCGTTGCCATGTACGTACGTCCGTCCGTCCTAGCGTCCGTCCGTCCTAGCGTCCGTCCGTCCGTCAACATTTTCTTGTCCGCTAAATATCTTCAGATCTATGAAGTCGGGCCTGACCAAACTTTGGTGAGAGCTTCCTGAATGTTTACAGATGAAATGATTAGATTTTCAGATGGCTATGATGATGTCATGATTTTTAATTATTTTTTTTATTATTTATTGATGGCGTAGCTTTTGCACTGTTATCTATGCCCATCAACATGTTCTTGTCCGCTGAATATCTGCAGATCTGTGAAGTCGGGTCTGACCAAACTTTGGTGAGAGCTTCCTGAATGTTGACAGATGAAATGATTAGATTTTCAGATGGCTATGATGATGTCATGATTTTTAAAAAAAAAATTATTATTTATTGATGGCTTAGCTTCTGCACTGTTATCTATGCCCATCAACATGTTCTTGTCCGCTGAATGTCTGCAGATCTATCAAGTCGGGCCTGACCAAACTTTGGTGAGAGCTTCCTGAATGTTGACAGGTGAAATGATTAGATTTTCAGATGGCTATGATAATTTCATGATTTTTTATTTTTAAAAATTTTTTAATTTATTGATGGCTTAGCTTTTGCACTGTTATCTATGCCCATCGGGAACCCTTGGTTGCATGTTTCGTTGTGAATTTTGTAGGTTCCCTGATACAAGAAAGCCTGGTCCATTCATGATTATTATTGAATGAAGGACAACATTTTTCTTAAATTTTGCTATTAAATCATTCTATTCTACATCATATGATTTATTCTAAAACTTTTGCATGAACCATATTTGTGTCCACACATTTAACTGGTACAACATAATGCTTCAATTTTGTCACCAAACATGTTACTGTACCTTGGAAATTATGTAAAACGAGTGATTAGGAGAGCCCATTTTTAGCCTGACTGTGTGCAATTTTGAATCAGTTTGCATACCTGGAGCTCCCCCCCCCCCCAAATAATGATAAGGGTTGGCCTGTGTCAATAAGTGTGTTTACTTGTTATCACACTTGTGCAATGCATAAATTGCCACTGATAAAGCTACACTTCCTTGCATGCTGTAATCCCAGCACATCACTCACGTGAAACCGAAGTCTGTTATATACGGTATCCAGGGATTTTTTGCAGGTTCCGATCCCAAACTCCCAGTTCCTTTTCGTAATTCATTATTGAGGGTCCAATTTTTTTAAGTGAATTTCGGCGCAAAGAGCCTGTGATCAATCACAAAACAGAGGTTTATTAACATGAAATTCAATACCCAGCTATGCAATCGGATCGATATTGAGGCTTCCAGAAGCTTTTTCTGGGGGTATTTCCTTCAGAAATCTTTTCAAATTGAACAAAAACAACACTTTCGTTTTTTGTTTCATTTGAGTTTTGTGTGCCCATATGTTTTCCAAAACTAAACTGGCTCTAGATGCAGCCCTGATCCTACTTGACTAAAAAAAAACAGGCTGAGGGGTCCACGCACCTTTTAGGTGCTTGCCTGCAATTCATGTTATTATTATCATCATTAAAGTCCACTTTATATGAAACAAACTTGAAATGATTGAGGTGTTCACATCGCACAGCGTAATAGTATAACCCCTCAGAGCCCCTTAATTTCCAACTGAAACCCCATTCGCAACTTCTCGGGGATCTCCGGTTTGAGATGTCCCTCGAAGGCCATTGACGCCATATTGGACTAGAGCCTGGTCACGTGTGTTTCGGTCTGTCAGGGAACTGTCAGTGACGTCACGGGAATTATATCTTGCCAATACGTAGCGTGTGTACCATTTAAACTGATGGTTTTCTATTGAAACGTGCTTCGAATGAAAAGAATAAAAAGTTTTTAGAATATCTGACGTAAATCAGAGACTCGCAGGGAAATATTTGCTGGTCGGGGATTAAGGCTTCCGCGAGAGTGATTGGGCTTCGGAGCCATGCGTATTAAACCGTTCCGGCGCGTCACATCTGGAGATTCATAGGAAATTCATGTTGTCGTCCCCCGAGCGTAGAATCAGTCCCCTTCGTAGATTTCCGCTCGGGAGTTCCGAATGCTGAAACCCAAGCCTTGACAGGCTCTCCTTTGATATTTAAATTGTCAATGGCTACATTGTTATGCCCCCCCTCTAACTAGAGGGGGGGCATATAGCGATCGCTTTGTCCGTCCGTCTGTCCGTCTGTCTGTCCGTCCGTCCGAATTTCTTGTCCGAGCAATATCTCGGTTAATATTTGAGGGACAGGATTGAAACTTGCATGGAATGTGGCTAGTGCCTCGTAGATGTGCAGCGTTGAGTTTTTTCCGAGTTCCGGTATAATTTTCAAGAGTTATGGCCCTTTTTCTGAAATCTCTGTGAATGGGACTTGTCCGGGCTGGATCTTGGTTAATATTGTATGGACAAGTATGAAATTTGCATGATATGTGGTCAGTGCCCCACAGTTGTGCAGCGTAAAGTTTCTTCACGTTTCGCTTATATTTTCAAGAGTTATGGCCCTTCGTTCCTGAATTCTTCGTGAATTGGGACTTGTCCGGGCTGGATCTCGGTTAATATTGTATGGACAATTATGAAATTTGCAGGATATGTTGTCAGTGCCCCGTAGTTGTGCAGCGTGAAGTTTCTCCGCGTTTCGCATATATATTCAAGAGTTATGGCCCTTTTTTCTTCAAATTTGTGTAAATTGGGACTTGTCCGGGCTGGATCTCGGTTAATATTGTATGGACAATTATGAAATTTGCAGGATATGTGGTCAGTGCCCTGTAGTTGTGCAGCGTGAAGTTTCTCCACATTTCGCGTATATTTTCAACAGTTATGGCCCTTTTTTCTTCAAATCTTTGAGACTTGTAGGGCTGGATCTCGGTTAATATTGTATGGACAAGTATGAAATTTGCATGATATGTGGTCAGTGACCCATTGGTGTGCAGCGTGAAGTTTCTCTGCTTTCGGTTATATTTTCAAGAGTTATGGCCCTTTGTTTATCAAAACTAAAGTGAATGGGATATATTCATTTGTCCAGGCTGGATCTCAGTCCATAACCGATTTGGACCAGAAAAATGGCTATATTATATGTTATCCTACATTCCAAAGCAGACAACATAGGTCCTGAAGTTAAAGTATGAAGTTGCCCCAAAAAGAGTGAATTGGGTGCAAAATTCAAAGTTCACTGATCGCTTCATAATTTCACCACAATATACTCCCAAGGAATGTAGGTCTCATAACCAGGTCACATTTTCGGATTTGGCGAAAGCCCTGGCGACCATCTTGCATCGAAACATCGTATTATCACTTGTTGGCTGATACTTGGAATATGTATTATGTGAGGCATGGCAAAAAAAGTGACAGAAACAGAATTTTTATAATTATCCAAATTAGGCCTCCACCAACCAATAAACAACAGAACAATGGCGGGGCAGTGTCGGATTAAAGCGGAAGGGGGGGCATACAATTGAGCAATCTCTGATTGCTTCCTTCCTGTGTTTTGAGTCCTGACGCCTCTCATCAGTGTAACAATCTGTGTTCACATTCACCTGGAGTGTGGGATATTCTCGCAAATGAAGTGTTTAGTTTATTTTTAGCATGTCCAGCTGTGAATTTCCTGTACAGCATATTTGTTTTAATAGTTTTGCCACACTTCACAGCTTGTCCTTCAGAGAAAACTACATCAAATGGAAGAATCCAAAGTCAGGATAGGGGTGTGCGGGATGGTTAGGTTACCAGCAGAGAGAGTAAACACTGTAGTACTCCCTGTTAAATCAAGATAGAAGGGTCCAATACTATAGGCTACAGAGGGAATCTGGACTGCATGAAATTTGCATAGAATCTGCCTAGAACCGACTGCCTGGGGAATACCTTGCCCCTTATGAAGCCCATATTCAGCTCTGTGTGGGGATGCCCGATTCACCAGCAAGAGGCAATTGAAGGGGGTTTTAAAATAACGTTGCAGTATTATGGGTTTTTGTGTTAATGTGTGGCCCCTGTTTTTCCCGTATATAATTTTCACAACACCCTTGAAGCTTGTTCTATCTTGGCTTTGAAGGCTTTTAACGGAAGAAAAGGAATGGAATGGAATATCCTATGTAGCATTGTGATCGTTTCACCAGCGCTGAATTGAAGGGTCGACAACAGCATTTTTATCGATATCAACGGCGGATTTTGGATAGCAAGCGAAAATGACTTGAAACAAAAAAAGCCAACACACATATTTTCTTATAGAAACAAAGATCAATTAACAGTTCTCTATTTTACAACATTCAACGATTTCAGATAATTTAAGATAATATCTCCAGGTGGCGACAAAACACTGAAGCCGTGACGGGGACAAGTAGGCCCCTATCATCCGTTTATTAAACAAAATCGCAGATATCGGACACACCACTCTAGGTTTTACAGAATGCACTGAATACATGTATATAAACAATGCAAAGCACATGGCAAGTTACAATAAATTCTATAACAGAGGAAGGCCGCGCTGCAGGAAAGTAGATTTGACCCGGCGCATTTTGTAATAGTAACATCGCAAGGCAGGTTTCTGTATGTTATTCATTTCTGCTCGCGAAAATGAACATGCAAAAACGAACGTGCAAAAAGGAACGTCAGAGTGCATTCAAAAATGAACGTTCCAGTGTTCATTTTCTAACGCTGCTCTGTAAAATGAACGACCTGACGCATGCGGAAATGAACGACGCCCTGTTCAAAAATGAACACGTTCGCGTCAAAACTTTTGACACGCTCCCTTAGTGCTGGAAAAACTGGCATTGGTACTTTTAGAGCTGGAAAAACTGGCATTGGCACTTTTGGAGCTGGAAAAACTGGCATTGGTACTTTTAGAGCTGGGAAAACTGGCATTGGTACGTTTAGTGCTGGAAAAACTGGCATTGGTACTTTTAGAGCTGGAAAAACTGGCATTGGTACTTTTAGTGCTGGAAAAACTGGCATTGGTACTTTTAGTGCTGGAAAAACTGGCATTGGTACTTTTAGAGCTGGAAAAACTGGCATTGGTACTTTTAGTGCTAGAAAAACTGGCATTGGTACTTTTAGTGCTGGAAAAACTGGCATTGGTACTTTTAGAGCTGGAAAAACTGGCATTGGTACTTTTAGAGCTGGAAAAACTGGCATTGGTACTTTTAGAGCTGGAACAACCTTTTGGAATATAACTCGGTACAAAAAACTGTATTTCTTGAATTTTGTTTTGAGATGAATTCATATAGTTTTCTGATAGTTAATTCCCAGAATTACTTCTAATGCTTCATGTGTGTTCCAAAGTCCTCACCCATCTCAACTCTAAAGGAAATCAGAGATTTCATGTTCAGTTTGTATTGTAGTGAAACCTTCGCAGATGTTTCAACAATGTGGGTACAGTATGATACTCAAATTAATCGCCTCCATCAGCTATAATACACTCTAGAGTGTCTGATGTATACATTCAATTGTTGAGTGGCACCCCATGGGGCTCACAGGGATTGACCTGGGGTGTCATTGTGCACACTCCAGGTCATGGTAAGAATAGGCCTCATCCCCTCAGAGAGCTCATGGTAAGAGGCGACTAACTGAGGCACCCGTGGGGTTCCTGGGTGTGAAAAGGAATAGGACTCCACCCGTGTGGTTTCCGGGTGTGAAAAAGAATAGGAACCAAACGTCATGATATGACTGAAATGGTGTTGAAAGCGACGTTAAATCATAAACAAGTGATGAGTACTGAATAGAATGAGGAGAATTTGAGAGGGTTAAAAAGTCATTTTTTACCCCTCGGCCAAAATTTGGCCGAAGGGTATTGTCGTCGTCATGTACGTCCGTCCGTCCGTCTGTCCGTCTGTCCGTCACACCATTCTCGTTACCAAGATATCTTTAGAACGACTTACCCTAGGCACACCAAACTTGCATTGCACATCCATATGCTCGTGCCCCAGAACCCTATTGAATCTGGGCCTGATTGGTTGGAAACTTTGGCGGCCATCTTTAATTTATGCAAAATCATCACAGCTTTCTCGTTACCAAGATATCTTTAGAACGACTTACCCTAGGCACACCAAACGTGCACTGCACATCTATATGCTCTTGACCTAGAACCCTATTGAATCTGCACCTGATTGGTTGGAAACTTTGGCGGCCATATTTAATTTATGCGAAACCATTAATCTACAAGTGTATCTCAGGTACCATTTCACTGTTCAGTGTGAAACTTAGTATAGATCATCGATGCATCAAGAAACTTCAAAGGAATGACCAAACCAGTTTCCCTGATTCGGTGGAAACCTTGGCGGCCAACTTTGATTTATGCAAAATCTTTAATGATATATATCTTTGATACCATTCAAGTGTTCTATACGAAACTTGGTATACAGCATCGATGTATCAAGAGACCTTCAATGTATAACCACATCAATTCCTCTGAGTGGCGGGAAGGATGGGCGGCCATCTTTAATTTATGCAAAATCATTAATGATCTCTATCTCTGATACCGTTCAAGTACTTGATGTAAAATTTGATATACATCATCGTTGCATCAATAGACTTACGATAAATGACAGTTCTGGTGTTTCTGATTGGGCGGAAACCTTGGTGGCCATCTTTAATTTATGCAAAATCTTCAATGATGTATATCTTTGATACCGTTTCAGTGTTCTATATGAAACTTGGTATACAGCATCCATGTATTAGAAGACTTGCAATGAATAACTACATCAGTTCTCCTGAGTGGTGGGAAGGATGGGTGGCCATCTTTAATTTATGCGAAATCATTAATGATCTCCATCTCTGATAACTTTCAAATGCTCGATGTAAAATTTGCTATGCATCATCGATGCATCAAGAGTCTTATGTAATGAATACCAGTTTCTCTGATTGGATGGAAACCTTAGAGACCATTTCTAATTACAATTTTTTTCATAATCTGTATATTTGTCACTTGACTGCTTGGTGTTCCTGAAGTCTTGGTTCAAATTGAATACATTATGAATGGCTGACGCCCAGAGCCGAGGGGTTTTCTGATGCGCAGCTTCGTATATCATTTCCATTCAGCAACCATAAAGACATCGATCATTTCGCTGGACAAGCTCGGCCTCACCCCCTGACCTAAATAGTTTTCGGATCAATAAAAGTAAAATGAGCTGTTTTATATCCTTTCATATGTCAATAGAATGATAACTAGGTGTGGAGCCTGCAATCTTTCTCACATCTAAGGACTGTGTGGTCAATAGATGTGGAATTTCACTGTGACCTGCCATCACCTCGGTTACTTGACATACATACTTGCCAGTCTCTTAGCTCCTGTACCAATTCTTGCTTGAGTGGTCAGCCTCAGTTAAAGAGCTCCATCCCCATGGAGTATTACTTATTGCCACGTCCCAGTGCATACGAGAATTGGCTTCATTGTTTGATTCCCTACTGAACATAGTGAAATTCCATCCCATTATTGGTAGTAAAAGTTGAGGCAATATTACTTTTGCATACATGTGAACAATCCAATTCACATTTACTAACTGAATAGTAAAATACAAATATCTCTATATCTGCGGGGTCTTTTAATCAGCGTATATCTCTGGTCGTATGGTTGTCCATCTATCAACAATTTCTTGTCCGGTCCATATCTCAGTCCCTATTTGACAACTCCAAAATGTTCATAGAAGATGCTTGGTACCAATGCTGATAGGCACTGGCAGGTTTTTTTAAGCTTTTCGATTATTTCACACCTTAGTTATGACCCCTTACCTTTCATCCAGCGACAATCACTTGTCCAGTCCATATCTTGGTTAATATTTGAAGGACAACTTCGAAAGTTACATGGAACATGTTATATTACCTTACTGTCAGGGTTTTTATGTGATTTGTTGATTTCCTATGGAGTTATGGCTCTTCATCCCATCCATGCATCAATAATTTCTTGTCCCAACCATATCTCCGAATAATATTTGATGGACAGTTTCGAAAATTCTGCCTTTTCAGTTATTTCCAGAGTTATGGCCCTTTATCCAGTCCATCAAGAATTTCTTGTCTGGTTCGTAGCCCATTTACTATTTGAGGGACAACTTTAAAAGTTACATTGAACATGCTTAGTATCTTGCAGATGTGCACGATAAAGTTCTTTTTCTCATCCTAATCATTTCTGCCACATTTATTGCACTTTACCTATATCTGCCAACATGTATTGCAATATGGTCAGGGTTAGCTCTTCTTGAACAACTTCGATCAAAACATACCATGATACTAACTGTCCAAACACAGAGTTATTGCCCTTTTTCTCAACCTTTACATGAATACAATTACTTGGCCGGCATGTCAGCCTATATGAGAACGTTTTGGACTTATCTGTTACATGCTAGTAACCCCACGAAGTAGAATCCCAGTGTCCAAATCCTGATCTTTCATTCAACGATTTGTATGTTGAGGGTTGAGGGGTCAGTGCTGCATCATGTTGAAATGCTGTTCAATACATGTTGACCAGACATGTTATATATTCTTGAAAAAAGTATGGATTGGTTCAGTAAAATATAATAATTATTGATTTTATGTTTTGAATTTGAAAAATAAAGCAACTTCTTAAAATGCAATATTCTTCCAGGTTGTCTGACCAAAAGATAACAAAATTAGCATACTTATTTTACACTGGTTGAACTCCAGATTTGTCTCAGTTTTTTTGCTCTCTATTTGTTTGGGGTTTCAATGAGTTCATTTTGCTTCAAGTCCGATTTAAATAATCTGTTCTATCGCCCACATTGATGATTTGGAAACAAGGACAAAAAGGACCCCTGCCCTCTCTTCTATCTGTGTCAAAATTGCATAAAAGTCCTGTTATTTTGCTTTTAAAGATTTGGTCTCTCGGACGCTGGGAATAAGAGGACCCCATACAACTTGATCATCAGATGAAAATTCCACTCTCGAGAAAGAAAATACATCCCAAATGAGCTACCGAGGTTGGGATGTATTTTCCTTCTCGAGAGTCAGGGAATTTTCATCCCATGATGAAGTTATATGGAATCCGCTTATTCCCAGCACCTGAGAGACCGAATCTCTAAAAGTGAAATAACGTAAATTTTATGCAATTTTGATTCTTCTTCCCATGTAATTTTTATCATAACTTTATTCAGTACAGTAATTCCATCAATAAATCTATTACCCTATCGGAAATCAATCACCCTCGATTTTTGGAGGAAAATACGATCAAAGTTGTAATAATTCAATCATCCCCGATTTTCAGTCGATCCCGTTTGTAAAAATAAAAATTATCACCTGCTCAGTCACGTGTATCGGTGCTCTATCTGTGGCAGTGATGCAATCTAGGCAGATAAAATTTGAAACAAATC
Source organism: Hanleya hanleyi (assembly GCA_036873755.1). Lineage (NCBI taxonomy): Eukaryota > Metazoa > Mollusca > Polyplacophora > Lepidopleurida > Hanleyidae > Hanleya > Hanleya hanleyi. Next base: position 10,116 of record JAVTVY010042431.1, read on the forward strand.
ACTTGAACCATCCATCTCGGGCACAGTTTTCACTAGTGACAGTATCACAAACTGGGCACTTTGTGATTCAAACTTCATCATTCATTTCTTTGACTTCTTTGAATCACAGCTTTCACTCGGTTGCAATAAATCGACCACACCTCATTTTTTGGTATCCCAAATATCACTTCTGGTGATCGATTTATTAGGGGAATTACCATATTTTAATAAACGTATCAAGGACACACTGAGATAAATGTTACTGTAGCGCATTGTGCCTGCAGCTCGAGTCAAGCATCGTGACTGGCCACCTGCATGGCACGCGCTCATCCCACATATACGTGTGTGGGGTGACTTATCTCAGCACATTATCCCACGTAGGTTTAACATGTTTAACATATGGGAAATGGCTCTGATAGCCTATGTGAGCATCTTAGAGTCTTTGGCAGCTGAGGTAGTGAATATAATGATAAGATCCCATGTAGGTAGTGAATATAATGATAAGATCCCATGTAGGTAGTGAATATAATGATAAGATCCCATGTAGGTAGTGAATATAATGATAAGATCCCATGTAGGTAGTGAATATAATGATAAGATCCCATGTAGGTAGTGAATATAATGATAAGATCCCATGTAGGTAGTGAATATAATGATAAGATCCCATGTAGGTAGTGAATATAATGATAAGATCCCATGCTTGAGGTAGTGAATATAATGATAAGATCCCATGCTTGAGGTAGTGAATATAATGATAAGATCCCATGCTTGAGGTAGTGAATATAATGATAAGATCCCATGCTGAGGTAGTGAATATAATGATAAGATCCCATGCTGAGGTAGTGAATATAATGATAAGATCCCATGCTTTGTGGATCAACGTGATATGTGTGGCTCAATTAACTGTACAGCAAACAGCTCAATTTATATTTCACAAAAAATAAATCACTTCTCAAAATTTCTAGATGAAACCCTGTTAATGCTGTGGTCTTGATCTTCATAGTTCTATGGTTATATTAAAATGTCTTCAAACATACCAAATCACTGTGAACGTGATTATACGGATTTATTACTACGGCTCTCTCTCTCTCTCTCTCTCTCTCTCTCTCAAATTACTTGCTTCAGTTAGTCATACTTCTTTGGATCTTCAAACAGATGCATATATTGGCATCCATATAATTTTATACCCACATATACATGTACTCAGTACATAATTAGGTCAATTACCTGACTGCTCAGGGGTGCAGGCTATAATGAGGATAAGACTCTGTAATCCTGAGCTTAGATTAGAGACTGCTCAGGCTGACCAAATTAAAAGGTTTTATTTTTCCCCAGGAATTGTTCAGACAAAATAATTGACCCAGAACATTAAAGCATGGTACATGTATTTGAAGGTAAACAAAAATCACTATACAAATATAGCATGGGGAGTAACTACCGAAACTGTATATCACTCAAAATGCTTTCACGACTTCCAATTTTCTTGGAAGATGTGAAAGCGCTTTGAGTGAAATAGAGTTTCAGTAATCACTCATCATGCTATATTTGTATAGTGTTTTTTGTCCCCCACCGGATACTGGAGGGGGACTTAAGGATTTGCTCCTTCCGTTATTCTGTCGTTCCATCACACTTTCCTTGTGACTGCAATAACTCAAAACTATTTTTCCGTTTGACATCAAACTTGGACAGTGGGTTGGTATGAGAGAGAGGATGGCTGGGATTGTTTTCAGCAACCTGCATAATCAAATCTGGCCACCATGGCCTTGACCCTATTCAGCCACGCTACCTAAGATTGTGACTGCAATAACTAAAAAACAATTTGTCTGATTGACATCAAACTTGAACAGTGGGTTGGTATGAGTGAGAGAATGGCTGGAATTGCTTTTCAGCAACCTGGGTAATTCAATATGGCCACCATGGTTGCCGAGTTCTCGACTCTATTCAACCATGTTACATAAGCTTGTGACTGCAATAGCTCGAAAACCATTTGTCTGATTGACTTCAAACTTGGATAGTGGGTTGGTATGAGTGAGAGGATGGCTGGGATTGTTTTTTAGCAACCTGCGTAATCTAATATGACTGCCATCGCCTTGATCTCTATTCAGCCATGCTAATATAAGCTTGTGACTGCAGTAACTCAAAAACTATTTGACTGATTGACATCAAACATGCCTTGACCCTTGTTCAGTCATGCTACCTAAGCTTATGAATGGATAACAAAAAAATAATATGTACAATTGACATCAAACTTGGGCACTGTTTTGGTATGAGTAAGAGCATGGCTGGGATTGTTATTTGGCAACCTGTGTAATCCAAGATGGCTGCCATGGCCTTCATCCACAATGTAACCATGCTTCGTAAGAACGATTTCACCAGCTGACATTCGATATGAGCATAGCAATGGCTGCAGAACATCTGCTTGTTTTTGGCAACCTCAATGACATGATCTACACATACATGTATCTATTTACCATATTTCACACAGTCGCGTATTTTGAAACAACTCCATTTCTTCATTAAAACTGATGTTAACTGTTGAATAATTTCTTTTCAATTTTCAGATGACATAACAAATATTTTAAGCGCATAATACACAAACAAAAGTTCCCATCATTCAATGTATAATTTTAAATACAACATTTATAAACCTTTCATATTGCCATACTGTCTTTGGTATCGATGGTGGGGGACATGGACCGGTTGCTTGGGTATACGTATCTGATATTGCATCTATAAATTATAGCCTTGAAATTGCCTGGGATCTCAAGCAATCAATCAAGATGATGATTTCTCGATAACCAGGTAATACATGTACCAATAACTATCTTGTCTCAGAAACTGAGAGAAGTAGACATGCGCTCTTGGTTTCTAACTAGTCATGCCCTCTTGGTTTCTCAGAAACTGAGAGAAATAGACATGCCGTCTTGGTTTCTGACTAGTCATGCCCTCTTGGTTCTCAGAAACTGAGAGAAATAGACATGCCCTCTTGGTTTCTCAGAAACTGAGAGAAGTAGACATGCCCTCTTGGTTTCTCAGAAACTGAGAGAAATAGACATGCCCTCTTGGTTTCTCAGAAACTGAGAGAAATAGATATGCCCTCTTGGTTTCTCAGAAGCTGAGAGAAATAGACATGCCCTCTTGGTTTCTCAGAAACTGAGAGAAGTAGACATGCCCTCTTGGTTTCTGACTAGTCATGCCCTCTTGGTTTCTCAGAAACTGAGAGAAATAGACATGCCCTCTTGGTTTCTGACTAGTCATGCTCTCTTGGTTTCTCAGAAACTGAGAGAAATAGACATGCCCTCTTGGTTTCTCAGAAATGGAGAGAAGTAGACATGCCCTCTTGGTTTCTGACTAGTCATGCCCTCTTGGTTTCTCAGAAATGGAGAGAAATAGACATGCCCTCTTGGTTTCTCAGAAACTGAGAGAAATAGACATGCCCTCTTGGTTTCTCAGAAACTGAGAGAAATAGACATGCCCTCTTGGTTTCTCAGAAACCTGGAGAATTAGACATGCCCTCTTGGTTTCTCAGAAATTGAGAGAAGTAGACATGCCCTCTTGGTTTCTGACTAGTCATGCCCTCTTGGTTTCTCAGAAACTGAGAGAAATAGACATGCCCTCTTGGTTTCTGACTAGGCATGCCCTCTTGGTTTCTCAGAAACGGAGAGAAGTAGACATGCCCTCTTGGTTTCTGACTAGTCATGCCCTCTTGGTTTCTCAGAAACTGAGAGAAATAGACATGCCCTCTTGGTTTCTCAGAAACCTGGAGAATTAGACATGCCCTCTTGGTTTCTGACTAGTCATGCCCTCTTGGTTTCTCAGAAACTGAGAGAAATAGACATGCCCTCTTGGTTTCTCAGAAACAGAGAAATAGACATGCCCTCTTGGTTTCTCAGAAACTGAGAGAAGTAGACATGCTCTCTTGGTTTCTGACTAGTCATGCCCTCTTGGTTTCTCAGAAACCGAGAGAAATAGACATGCCCTGTTGGTTTCTCAGAAACCTAGAGAACTAGACATGCCCTGTTGGTTTATGATTACTCATGCCCTCTTGGTTTCTCAGAAACCGAGAGAAACTAGTAGACTGGCAGTCTGACTAGTCATGCCCTCTTGTTTTCTCAGAAACTGAGAGAAGTGGACATGCCCACTTGGTTTCTGACTAGACATGGCCTATTGTTTTCTGCCTAGACTTGGAATTTCCACTGACTAGCTTTGCATAATAAAGCGTGGTAAGCACTCCGAAGAATGACAAGCAATTCATTGTGACTCAATATTATGGTTTATTCCTTCAAACCATTGTCAGGAGAAATTTTACAGTTAGGTTTCTCTGTAAAATTTCTCCTGACAATGGTTTGAAGGAATACACCGAAATATTGAGTCACAATGAATTGCTTGTCATTCTTCGGAGTGCTTACCCTGCTTTATTATGTCATCTTGGTTTCTCAGAAATTGAGATAACTAGACAAACCTTTTCATGAGAAATTGACCGGTTTTATCTCGAAGACTTCAAGAATTAATTTTGATTCTGTTAAATCATAGCACTCACAGGGAGATCGCATTGCACTGTGTGAGCATCAGTGTCATTTTCGAACAGTGACAAAAATTGTTATGCTTCCAAGATTTCTGGAAATAACTTTCACATCTTAAAACTACAGATAAAACCAGGGGGCCAAGTTAAAAGTTTGTTTCTGGACAATAACTTTTAAAAACCTGAATGGATTCTTTCCAAATTTGTTATGTGGGTACCTTGTCTCAAGATCTCACTTTGAGTTGTTTTTCAGGCTAATCTGCCTACAGGTGGCGCCACCAGGGGGTTAAGTTCAATTTTTATTTTCAGACAATAACTTTTGAAAATTTGAAAGAATTCTTTCCAAATTAGGGATGTGACCGTACCTTGACTCAAGATGCTAATCAACCTATAGGTGGCGCCACTGGGGGCCAATTTACAATTTTGTTTCCAACAATAACTTTTGAAAACCTGAATGGGTTCTTTACAGATTTGGTATGTCAGTAACTTGCCTCAAGATCTCATTGGGATTTACATGTCAATCCATCTGTAGGTTGTGCCACCTGGGGACCAAGCCAAATTTCCCTTTTTAAAGGAAGGACAAATAATAATAATAATAATATAATAATAAATTCTTTATTTCGAGAGGGTGACACAATCAGTTTACATAAACTGTTCTCCCTTGAGGCCCTCAGAAAAAAAAGAAGAAAAAAAAAAGCACGACATACAGGAATTTTAGCGGAGCATATTTACAAATGTACATAGTTGTTTCTTGAAAGAGTTCACAGACTTGGCTTCCTTTATGGACTGGGGTAGGCTATTCCAAATTATTGGGCCAGAGTATCTCAAACTTCCCTTGAAGTATTCGGTTCTGCATTTAGGGATATATAATTTATTTGTGGTGGTTGATCTTAAAGTTCGCTTTGAGACTTGAGCAGTGTTCAGAAATAATTTAGAGATAGTAGAGCTTGGCATGCAATTGAGACTTTTATAGATCAAAATAGCTTTCTGAGTAAATATTCTTTCGTAGATGGTCATCCAATTCAGTTGTTTGATGAGGGGGAGAGAAGGGGCGGTGGAGTCTGCATTCATTATAATTCTGGCAGCACGTTTTTGAAGCCGGTGAACTCTTTCAAGAGACATTTCAGGAGCATTCCCCCAGATAGTGATACAATAATCTATATGAGGCTGTACATATGATGAATAAAACATTTGTTTAGCTTTCCGAGATAAAATATGTCTATTTCTATACAGCAGGCCTATTAATGTAGAAATTTTCTTTGTGACAACATCCGCATGCAACTTCCATGTAAGAGCACTGTCTATATGGACACCAAGCAACTTAACTTCATCAACATTCTTGATAGGTTGTTGGTCTAGAACTATGTCTAGAACTAACAAATTTGGTAATTGTGAGCACCTTGCCACAGCCAAATCACTATTTTCAACATTGGGAGACTTCAGCTGCTAGAGTTTTCACTGGAGATTTGATGTGATTTTTATTCACCGTTTACATATTTAAAGAAGAGTTACTTGATGAGAATGGATATAATCATGAACTTGTGGATAATCTGAGAATTCCCCCACTCACACTCCCGTGGATGATCTGACGTGTAGAGAATCAGTGACACCTATCTAGCTCTGAGATAGATATTGTGCACATATAATCAAATAGTGTATCACATTATTAGCTCACCTGTAGGAAGTACAGAAAGGGCTAATGTCATACACCCATCAGTGTCGGTGTTGTCGGCATCCAATAATGTTAAGGCAAATGTTAAATGGGGTATCTCTATAAATACTTGTTTCAAATATTGCCCCCAAACTTGGCATATCTGTATTATTCATGATTGTATTTAGATATATTTAATTACCTAATAAAGCTAATATACTACAATTTCATGTTAAGGTAAATATGAAGGGTGCTACAGGGGTCGAAATTGCTATCTATTTGCAGGACATGTCCGGCAGAAAATTGGCACTGTCCTGCAGGTTTTCAGTCAGTTTACATATATTTTAATTATGTACCGGACAATTCTTGACAAATGTCCTGCAGGTATTTCATGAACATTTCGACCCCTGTGCTATATTGATAAATACTTGACTGATTGTGCCCATACTTGCCATACATAGCATATGGGATGTTCTAGAATGGCTGCATTCCTTGGATATTTAATTAGCCTAATTAGCTAATGAATGGAATATATGCTATGATTTCATTTTGAGGAATTAATTCATTAGGAGTGCTACATCCATAAATACTTGACCGATTGTGTCCATGCTTGGCTTACATATTATATTGGATGTTCTGAGGGGGATGTTTCAGAGTGTCTGTATTCCTTGAATTTTAATTAGCTTAATTAACTAATTAAATAGCGAAATGTGCTAAGATTTCATGTTAAGGCAATTGTTAGGGGCTCTTATATTCATACATACTTGACCAATTGTGCCTTTACTTGGCAAACATGTCATATGGGATGTTCCAAGGGGGTTATTGCAGGACATCTACATTCCGTGAATAATTAATAAGCTTAGTCAGCTAATTAAATGGAATATATTCCGCGATTTCATGTTAAGGTAGTCTTTAAGGGCATTATATTAATACATACTTGACCTATTGTGCCCATACTTGGCATACATTATCATATGATATGTTCAGGAAGGGATGTTGCAGAATGGCTACATTTCATTAATATTAAATTAGCTAATTAAGTAGCAAATTTGCTATGTTTCCAAGGCAATCATTAGGGGCGCTGTTCATACATGCTTGACTGATTGTACCCATATTTGGCATACATATCATATGGGCTATTCTGGCTGCATCTCATGAATAATTTATTAGCTTAATTACCTAATTAAGTGGATGTTAAGGGAAATGTTAAAGTGCTAATGCAGCGAAATTGTCAATTTCATTTTTATCATGAAATTTTACGGTTTGGGATTTCTGCTTTAATTTAATAAAATTCTCACAGAGAGTTTTAAACAGGAAGATATTATATTTTGCTACGAAACGCAAGGGGGTTAGCAGATAAAGTGCGACATTTACGGTCGCCATGTTTACATATATCTGACGTCATAAGTATGACATGCCGATCGACGAGCAAGCCAGCGATATGAGTAGCATATGGCGAAGGCCAATCTCCATAGACTTAATTCACATTGTTGTTGAGTTAATACTCTTGATATCCATCACTGTCTTCGTATGGTAACGTGCCAGGAATGAAAGAAAGAATCGAGTCGGCCACGTGTCCGTGCATGATCACTTAAAATGATCTATTTACCTTAATTCGTGGGCAGTACCGTAGTTGTACGAATGCATGCAGTTACTATCTGATTCACATAGGAGGGAACGGGGTTTTCGTGGATTTATCAGCTAATATAACACATCAGCTGTCGAAAATCACAATATATTCCAAACTCTGTCTATGCAATTATTTGTCATCAAAAATATTCCCGTGGCATTAGAAATTATTTTAAAAATCTCCAAAGTTTGTATCGTCTTGAGTAACTGCATGTTGAATACACCACGATCATGCCGGCAACCGGGTAAGTGAAAAGATTAGTGAGCACAGAGCTTTCTCTAGGCCATGCACCAACATAATTTCAGAAATATTACGTAAAATATTAAATTGGAGTTTACATACCGAGAAAACTAACATTTCAAACATTTCAACTAAAGAAGATTCAAACAACAACAAAACAACAAACAGGACAAAGACAACATTGAAAAATGAGTCTCTCGGGAGTATCTGAAATAAAAAATAAACATGAAATTAGTTCAACATTATTCCGAAAAAATTACATAATGCTAAAAAATTGTCTAATGTGATAATAAACGAGAACGGTGCAAGATAATTTTACCGATAGCACAGAAAAATATATAAGACAAATATAATTTCTGATAAAAGAATATTATTCAACAATTTTGAATGGCTTTTCATACCGCGCAAACCGTTTACATTTGCTTTCATAACCGATCATAATGTGGAATGGAAATAGAATATAGATATAGAGCGAATGGAAGAAATTCTTAATAAAGCCTTCACTTTTTGCACAAGAAAACCGGAATGTGAAATTGAAGACCGAAGACTGTTGTGTTTGCTTTTGGCGCGCGGACCTCGGCGAGAGCACTTCAGACGGGCCGCTTCAGACGTCGTGATAGATTTCATTCCAATTTAGAGCATATAATATTATGTTTTTAGATCTAATTTAAAGTTGATTGTAATGAGAAGAAGAAAACATATATCTCTGAGAATCTGGGGATAATGAAGATCGATCTTCGTTATTTTCTTGAAGTTGGAAATCCTTCCGTGTAATGATAAGTGATACACCGTACAGCCATATATGCATTCATGCAGGCAAACAAAATGCGGACAATGGCAGATAAATTTTATAAATATCATACGAAACAAATTTATATAGACTCCAGATTCTAGGTAATTAATTTGACGAGATAAAAATAATAATGGAACTGCTCAGTGGGATTTGAAGTCATTTCTATGGCAATGAATTCACTTTAGCCTGGTTGCACACGGTAGGCTTTGCGGATGCGGGGCCTTTTGTATCTTCATTAGGTCCATACAAATTGTCTATATTCATTCACAGGTATGTCTAATAATACACCCTTGTCATACTTAATTTCCTGATGAACATTAAATTCAAAAATGTTATTAAACAAACCAGTATATTGGCCTCGAGGACGGGCTTGCCTCCCTCCAACACTGTCCGCCATGCAGAGCCTAGACTCAAGCTGACCATCTGTCAT